>JABUQX010032843.1:0-21042 GCA_015478945.1 Trachelipus rathkii
GGGCAATTCAGTCCACTTCAATTTTCACATCCCTAAGAATCCTCATTAAAGTCTTTTATTTGATAAACTATGATAAGTTAGTTTTCATTTTTAAACATAATGGTATTACAATATTATTTTAGGAAATTGGGTTCAAAAACGTAATCAAATGTTCGAGTTTGTGTTCGTTTTTGTCCCAAACTGCAAAATCATTTAAAAAAAAAAAAGGGCTCGCTCAAACGTAAGGAAATTCTTTAATTCTGTAAGGTTTCTATTCTTTTTTATTCTAAATTATACAGAATTAAGGAAATTTCTTTGCTTTTGGTGAGCGTTCTTTTTTAAGATTTTTTGCGATGTTGGACAAAAACGAACGCAAACTTCAGCATTTTTTTAGCACAAATACAGTTCGAAAGCACCAATGCCAAAAAACGAAAAACGGCTTAAGGCTCTGGCAACACATCATCATCAGAGTTTCCCTTTGTATCCTGCTGTTACTTTTGCGTAAGTGGTGAACCATCTTGCTGAAAAACAAATTGTAGCTACAAATTAATGTGAAAAACGTTTACCTACCTATCCTGCTGTAAAAGTGTAAAAATATTTTAAAAGTATATTACAAATATATTTTGTAACAAGAGTATTAAAAAATTTATAAATTAAAAAGATTTCAATGTTGTCCGAATTGCCCCATGCAAATTTTTAAACCTGGACCGATTGCCCCATCGATTACAATTTTATAATAAAACATATTTATCTCTTGCTCTGAATGATTCCAATGAGTGCATTAAGTTATGAAACTATTTTTAAGTTAGTTACTATCTTGGTAGTACCTCAATAATAGTAGTACAATTATTTGACCTGTATGATTCGTGCAGTCTGCCTAAAATTACCCGATTATAGCTGCTCAGGTTAAAAAAAAATCACAAAATTAATGGACTTAAATTAAAGGTTTCATAAAAAATTAATACCTAAGACATAAAACAACATTATTTTACATCATAAAACCACATTATTTTACATTGTAAAGGCTATTTTGAGCCACTGTGGACCGAAATACCCGATTGCAACATTAAGAAAGAGTTAGATTCGTTTATGGATGGGTTGGGATCGTAATATATTTAGACGAAGCCAAATTGGTGGTTTTTAGTTATAGTAGTATTAATGTTAGATGCACTGTGTGACCAGAACTTAGTTATTTAATGCATGTGGATTGTTTTGGCTATCATATACTATATATATTAATATTATATATATATAGATATATATATATATAGTATATAATATTATTATATATATATATATATATATATATATATATATATATATATAATATATATATATATATATATTATATATATAAGAGGTGTAGCGGATATCCGGTTGCCGGGCGGAATTTGACATTTTTTGGTTCACGTTCCGGTTCTGGCCCAATTTTGAAAATTGCCGGCCGGAACCGGAATTACTAATTACTTCTGAGAAAAAAATTTGTTGGAAGAGATTTATTTTATATAACCAATAGCCCATCTTTTAACAATATATAGTAAGCCTTGTGATAGTATTCATACAGTGTATCACATACTTACAGTGATTATTTAAATTAAGTTTACTCAAATACTCAAAATATAGGATTATAAGATATTCACATTAAATTTAAATTTAAAACAAATTATATTATATATATATATATATATATATATATATATAATATATTATATATATATAATATATATTATATATATATATATATATATATATTATATATATATATATATTATATAATTATATATATATATATATATATAAATATAAAGTTTTAAGTTGAGATTGAGAATAGAGGTTGTAAAACTTACTGTTTAAGAGATTAGGCTAGGCCATAGGGACACTATCGTGTCCTAGAATAAAGTTGCCACACATCCGACCTATGAATGCTTCTAATCTTTCTGTTACTTGGAATGTTGAGATTTGGATTTAGAATTTTTGAACGCAGTGCATTTATTAGGCCAGCATCTTATTAGCTTATTTCTAGCTTCCAAACATTGATTAGCTACTTTCAATTACTGCTTATAATCACACCTAAATCTTTTTTCTTGGGTCCCCAGACTCAAGCCAATCCCCATTCATTATGCGTAGTTAAAACTTTTATTTGAGTAACCTAGTGAAACCTACACTTTTTACTATTAAAATGTCATTTGCCACTTATCTGCCCACCCAAAGAAGTTTATCAAGATCAATTTGAATCTTTATGCATCCCTTCACATTCCTTAATGAAGGTCCACTTTAGTATCATCCTGCCAAACTTAGAACCTTTGCATTTAATATATATATTATATATATATATATATATATATATATATATATTATATATATTATATAATATATATATATATTATATATATATTATATATATAAATATATATATATATATATATATTATAGGTATATATATATCTTAATATTTTAGCCATATTATTTAAAGATTTTGTTTATAAATATATATATATCATATATATATATATATATTATAAATGTATACTATATTATATATAATATATATATAAATATATATATATATATATATATTAGAGGTTTACCGGAATTCCGGTCCGGCCGGAATTTGAAATTTTTTCCGGTTCCGGTTCCGGCCGGAATTTTTCAAAATTCCTGCCGGAACCGGAATTACTAATTTACTTCTGAGAAAAAGTTTGCTGGAAGTAAAAGAAAAACTGTTCACCATATTGGGCGATATTTTTAAACGTTTTTCCTCATATATATTTCCTGGTTCTGAAAATGAAAATAATTTCTCTGAATATATGGAGGAGACTGGAAAGGAGAGTAATTTTGGGGCTAGTACTGCTATGCTTTGGGAATTATAGCTTTGATTCACTTTCCACCAATTAAGGAATTCTTCTTTTCCCAGATTAGAAATTGATTTTTCTGGTAAAAAAAATTTCAAGTTCTTTAAGAATTTTACCTTTTGAAGAGCCACTGATTTTTCTTTTTTTCCTTTTTACACTAACTGACTCGCTGTCACTTTCACTTTCTTCAAACATAAAAACTAAGTAACTTTGCAGTAATTTCTTTTCTTAATGCTCCTGATGATTTTGAGGTACTTGGCAAATCTAAGTTTATTGTAGATAATGCTCGTTTCTGAAAATGACTCATCGCCTGAACCTTCTTCTGTACTGCCACTACTATTATCACTTTCTACCTTCAATTATTGAATATTTATTCAAGCATCCATTTTTTACTCAATTCTCTTATTTCATTAGAATAAAGTCAGTTAGTATCTTGGGTCTACTACAGAATTTAAAACAATTATCTTGTTTGATATATGTCTATTTATCCTTTCTCTTCCTTTTTAGTTCAAAATCTAAACTAATCCTTCCTTCAGCCTCTTCTTTATTTCTCTGCTGTCATCTTAAGAGTTTAAGAGAATGCTGGAGAGCTCAAAATATGTAGAATGATTGATGATATAATTGATTTTGCCTTATAGTTCCCGTAACCATGAGAAAGATTGCAAAAACGGCGTAGAATTTTTTCAAGTATTTGCCCATTTATTAGCAGTCAAAGCTTAAATGATTGATTGTTCTATGATATAAACTTGCAGAGGTCTTTTCAAAAATTCAATTCTTTTTCTTTCTAGAATCAAATATTTGCTATTCCACCTTGTATTTAACTTCTTGAATTGGCATAAGTGGCTTTAGCTAGATGTGGATCCAAGTCTCTTTGTATTTTTTTAAGTTCATTACAGCTTAAAACTGGAATGATTGAAATGTGTGCAAATATTCCTACATTTCTTTATTAATTCACACTGTTCTTTGAGAAAATAGGCATCTTTAATAAATTGAAGTTTATAAATAAAACAAGAAAAACTTGAGTATCCTGCTAAATCAGTTCCAATTTTATATTATATGCTCCATCTCGAAGGATCAGATGGATTATGTTAGGAGGAATTTCCCAATATATTCACCGTAATTTCAAAACTCAGTGATTTTTAATTCCAGAATGAGAACCTGGAAAATACTTGCAATGGAGTACACATTCCATTTTTTCAAACTCGCTTGATAAGCCAGAATCAGTAAAGAAATAAATGAGTAGTTTGATTATTTAGCTCTCTATATATTATCGGTAGTAAATGATTCTGATTACAGCCTTAGATAACTTCATCGAATTACTGGTGATCTTCAATTTCCTGTATTGAAAGTTAAGGTAACATTTTCTCTACGAAATATTTATTTTTTACTAGGAATAAGATATTTTGGTTGAAGATGGGCAATAAGTTCTGATGAATCCCTTCTCTTCTGTGACTTCGTGAATGGCTGGTTACTCATTGCGATATAAAATTCATTATTTTCTGTGATTTGGGTCACTTGATATGCCAAATCTTTTTTGGGGAGAAACTCTCCTCAAACTCACTTATTTCACGGCTTGGATCTATTACTCCTCTTTTGTGGTTTCCCCCTGTTCTAGAAAATACCAAGACTCTCCCTTTTACTATTAAATTTTTTGAACTTCAGATATTTCTCCTTCAATGATGATTTCCATATGTTCATGAAGTGGCGTTGTACCAAATATAAGATTTTATGTTGAAAAGTTATATAAAATATTTTTTTTACATTTCTTTATAGTTAAAAAAAAAGTTCATAAGAAATTCCGGTTCCGGCCGGAATTTTTTTTGTGATTCCGGCTAAAATAACGGTCGCCGGAACTGAAAAGTTTCGAGTTCCGCGTACACCCCTGATATAGATAAACTAGAGTCTATTGATAAAACTAATCATTTTGCAATGTATATATATATATATATATATATATATATATATATATATATATATATATATATATATATATTGTCATGTTACCTAAAAAAAACACCACGACTCAAAAAGGCAACACAAAAAAACACCACTCTGTATTTCGCTGTATTTGTTGAATTAGAGCAAATTAAGAATACCATCATGTAAATACCTCAAATATATGTAGAAATATGCATTATTAGCATTGAAATTGAATTTTCTGATTTTTAGGAATTTTTTGAAATTTTCGAAAAAATTGAAAAATATTGATTGATGAATTTTTTGCCACTTTTGAGGTCACTTTGAGCCAAAATCACATCAAAAGTATTGCAGAATATGCAAATATCATATTAAATTGTTATGCCTATCATTCATACGTTTTTATACCAAATTTGGTGAAGTTTCATGCAGCCCCAAAACACACACATACCTGTCAAAATGAACCTCAAAAAAACATCACTTTCAATTATCCTAAAAATCAGTAAGAATATGCATAATAATTACTATTAACATGTTTTAGGGCTGCTTTATAGGTTACATATCTCTATAGGGTAAACAAAATGTGTACACAAAAAAACACCATTCTCAATTTGGCCATAAATATATATATATATTAATTTTTTAGGTTATATATAATATATATATATATATATATATAATATTATATATAATATATATATAAATGACATATATATATATATATATATATATATATATATGTAACGGTGAGTGAAGCAAAGGTTCACCCACGCGATTGGAATTTGGTTTCTGAAGTCGTTAATGATTATTTATTAAAATACCGAACTATCTATGTATACTTAGTTGCTATAATAACAAAATAACAAACCAAACAAAATATTGTACCTTAAAGATTTATAAAGGAAAATCCGGGTACCAGGAAGTTTCAGGAGTGTGGCCGGATATCGTCGTCTGGAATGTAAGCTCTTGATACCTCGGCCCAGAGTTACGAGTCTCTGGAACCTTCTTCCTGTGTAGGGGTTGCGCTTCAAAGGTGTGGGGAATGTGATAATGTAGTAACACACCAAGACAGCAAGTTTATAAGGAGGGTGGAATAATAGAGGGGAAAAATAGTACACAATTAAATTGTAACACAAGGCGAATCAAACTCAAGAAAAAGAATTGTTTTATTCACTTATTATGTACAATTTAGAGCACTAAACAGGATTTACATTTATGTACAAGTAATTAATCAATGACGATGAGGAGATAATACATGAATGTCTAGATTAAGACCATTCATGTGATACAGGGGATTATTGAAATGAATATTATGTAAGGTCCACAAAGGAATGGCCAAGTTTAAGACCATTCACAGAGTGAAAGACTTAAAGCTAAGAGGTATGACTAAAAAGTTGACGTAATTAGTCATCCAAGGAGTGAATAATGAAATGAAAAGAAGTATGTACTTTCGTTACAAGTAAGTAGATACTTATTGAAGAAGAAAGAACAACAACAACAGAACAAGGTTTCCAATAGGAACTTTCACCATAAGTTAAATTGTAAAGAATGCAACTTTCAACCAAAGAATAAGGTTGTCCAAAATTAAAAGATGACTACAGCGTTTATACAAACAGTAATATGATCAAATGACAATTATGGATACGATGACAAAGTCTATAACAATAATGAACAACTTATCTTATTTAGGTAATGGGTACAAGTGTTGGGAAAATCACAAACACAGGGAATTAAATGTTCAAATATATTTCCGTTTCAGTATTTAAATACTATTAAGGCCATTTCTGGATGAATATAAGAACCCAGCGTGTGAGTGTATATAAATGATCCCAACAAGGATATGAAATGAGTTCTACTGAACCCAAAGATGAAATGTGCACAAGGATGGAATGTGCCCAAGGATGGAATGGGCTGAACTTCAGTTCAAATGAAACCAAGGATAAAATGTGCCCAAGGATGGAACCTAAAAATGGAAATTAAACTGTAGTGATTTTAACTCAATATTATTTCCATTCTCTACATAGAACTTTTACTTACCCCTAGTGGGGATTTGATGTTTATGAAGTTGTTTCTTGTAAAGACGATGAAGAAGTATCCGAAGACGAACTGTAATATGAATATTTAGGGGATTGAATTTATAATTCAGCATGCCTTATTTCATATGCTCATGTAATTAAGTAAGAAGCAAGCAAAAAGCACTTATGACTAAAAAACGGTTAGAACTGACCTTATAAATCCGAAGATTATGATTATAAGTTTACTTAAGATTAAAGAACTAAGATTAAGGTTATTTAAGGAGAACTTGTCTCATATGATAACTGAAAAACATCAAGGTCATATAATAATTTGTATAATGAAGGTGGAAAGTTATTTAATAATTGTTCTTAAATTTAAGAGTCAGAGTTGGAACTTGCAAATTAAGTCAGAGTTGGAATTCGTTTAAATAAAAAGAGTTAATTTGTTACTGTGTAATAGGAGCAAATGTAGACACCTCTACATTCCTCCCCGCTAAGATTAAGCTCCCCCCCATTTTGAACGTTTAAGTTTAAAAACGAATTCAAACGAGGAGAGTGAGGAAATGAATAAGATGAATAATTTAAAATTCATGTTTATAAGATTTATGACCGCGACAGTGAAACAACTGATGTTTAATTATATAAGGTTCATCCAGAACACCATAACAAAAATATCTGCAATCATGCACGGCACGCAACAAGCAATGAATCATTTGCAACCCCAAAAAAAAAACAAATAGAGGAATAAGCGAATTGCAGTAAAGAGAGGGTCGGCTCTGAAAAATCAATACGGAGATTAGTACACGAAAATGATAAGTTATTAAAATAAAGAATAACGATAACATGACACGTATATAAAATTATAAAATAAAATGTATAAGTTGAAGATAAGGTAATGATAAGACCTTACGTTCTTATTAGTAGCATAAAATTATAAATAAAATACTGAATTAATGTCATTTATGTATTTTCATTTAAAAATACAAAAAATGCAGTTATGGGGCTATTATTTTATAAATAGTATAAATTTTATACCATTTGTGGTTATCTTTCCACCACTGAGTTGGTTTATAATATAATTATAAACTTTTCCCATAGTGGAATAATATTTTGAGTCATTTAATTTTATTTGCTTCTTACGCGAGAAAAGTTATTTTTAGAAATAGAGATATTAAAGTAAGGCTAGGATGGTAAAATTTTATGGTAAGATTGAAAGCTGTTTTATGAAGAAATGTTTTTCTAAAATTTTCTAAGAAAAGTTTCAAATATTACGTATTAAGATATTTTGAAAATAGATTTCCGAAAGTTATGACGCATTTTCACGACGAGTTAGGTTTTCATATATGATTTACAAAAAACTAAATTGACCTTATTTCCAGCATCTCCTTTCCTTCCCAACGAACTAAACTCCGGTTGTGCAAGTTGATTAACAAAGAATTTTCTCTTAAGGCGAGATCCCCTAAAATTACCGGATAAGGCATCATTTCGGAAGGGATGATTAAAAAGATAACTGGCTTGGTAAAATAGTCAGTACCCTGGAAAAATATAGGTAATTCCACATACGAAGTTAAGGATACATCAGGGTCATGGATCCACCTACTTATGGTGTGAATCTTGATTTCAGAGGATGGAGACTTGTATAAATATTCCATTTGTTTCCCTAGATAATCTACTATAGAAGTGCCAATGAAACTATATTGAGTACCATTGTCAATCACGCAATTAGTGAAACAGGAGTTATATGAGTCATATGGGGAAAAAGCAGCAGGGATCACCAAAGGTTCAGGAATATATACTCTGGGATCCTTAATGAACTAAAGTTTTGACTAGGGGAAACGAGATTAATATCGTTACTAAGAGATGCGTGAGGCTGTGTCAAAGTGGGAACAGTAGTTAAGATAACATCAGTAGGTTTAGTATTGTCCATGTCAGTGTCAGTAGCAATGTCAGTGATTTGTTCATCAGGGGGAAAAACAGTGATTGAATTTATTACTGGGATAATTTCCTCAGAATTTGTTTCTGTAGGAATTAAAAATTGAATTGGCGCACGAACAGGGACTTTGTTCTTGTGTCGGGTTGCGTTAAATTCATAACTTGTGACTCTGTTCACAACTTATTCATCTCGGTTTTGGTTTCTTTGTCTTTCATTATGTCGAATGACCACATAAATAATTCTTATACTTACGGTTCAGTTCCTCCTGGTTTTGCTCCGTTACCTCCTCAATCTATTCGTAATACGAACATGTATTCGAATAATTATACTTCAGATAGGTTCGATCAAGATTATTATCAAAATAATCTCTTAAAAGAATTCCCATTGCGTAACTCTCAAACTTTTTATTCTAAAAGTTATGGATCATGTGGTAACAAATACCCAAATGAAAATACATATTCGTATTCGCCGATCCCTAATCGAGCTTACGGTTACTCTGACTATCCTCGTAACTATTCCCATAATTATCCTCGTGATTATTCCCATAATTATCTTCGTAACAATTCTCATACTTACCCTCGTGAGTATTCCCCTAATTGGTCTCAATATAGACCATCACCTTATTTTCAACCTCAGACACAGAGACAGTTTGATAGACTTGACTTCTCGGATGACTTGACCATACAGTTAGATATGTTAAGAGAAAACATTGCTCTCTTAACCAAACTGTTACAAAACTCTCAAAATATGTTATACAATCTTCAACAAAAAGAAGATTCCCGTAACATATTAAAATCTCGAATTTTCCATCCTTCTAATCGTAATTATACATCCTATAGTCCTAAGAACACCGCTGGTTCTCGTTATTATCGAGACAACCATTTTAGCCCTTCGTCCTCTGTAAATTCAAGGACCTCTTCTCGTAACATAGACCTTCATAAAAATACTTCACATACACACATAAATCTTGTGTGGTGTGATTACTGCGGTATTCAAGGCCACTTAATACAAGATTGTTATAAGTACCTCGGTATTTGCAGTTACTGCAAAAAGGAAGGGCATGTGAAGGCCGAGTGTCAAGCCCGTAGGACTCCTCTTTCTTCACCTTCCACTCCTAAAATACAACATTGTCCCTTTTGTAAAGGCCCTCATTCGGGTATTAAATGTCCCCAACGAACGCCTCCCAGACAAGAGACAACACAATATAGACCTCCGACAAAGGAAAGTTCCCCTTGTGATTCCTTAACGGGGTCTGTAAAGACTGTAAAGTCAGTAAACACTCGTTCCCCTACTAACTTGCCTCACGAAACTCAAAGCCCTCAGACATCACGACTTGATGACAAACCACTGCCTCAACGTTTGAACGATCCTTGTGACTCTTGTGGGAAACCACCTCACGAAGGACAATGTCAAGGACTTGACAAAGCCGACCAACCCTTAATTCCTACAGAAACAAATTCTGAGGAGTTTAGCCCAGTAATAAATTCTGTCACTGTTTTACCCTCTGACGAACAAACCATTGACATGGCTACTGACATTGACAATACTAAAATCACTGACGTTACCTTAGATACTGTTCCTACTGTGACACAGCCTCACGTTTCCCCTAGTCAAAACTCTAGTCAAAATATTGATGCCAAGGTTTCTTATACTGAACCTTTGGTGACCCCTGTTGTCTTTTCTTCAAGTAACTTCGGTGACTTTCCTCGCTCCCCGGGAAATGAAAGTACAGAACTCATCCTTGATGGTGACTCACCTGATGAAATTTTTCAAATCGAACTACCAAAGGGAGGTGACTCATTGTACCAGTGTTTTTCGATGTTTCTATACAACACTAAATCGACATTACGAAATTCATGTCACCTTGGCTCATGAACTGGAAAAACATCCTAAGAAATATAAAATATACGGGAGGCAGTTGCGAAAGGAGTTTTCTTTGTTGGAGTGTCCCGGTCAAATGCCAATTCCGGAGGTAATAACCGCTTTTGTGTTGTTATACAAAACTCCCGTATACATCTACATGTATCATGTTAATTCAAGACCCATTATTCATGGTTCTGAACTTAAAAATAAACCCTGTCACTTAACATGTGTAGGCGACGGGAATTATAATTATCTAGTGTCTACTGCCGCAGAATTTGAATCTTTGGTTTCTCAGATGAAATTATATAAACTTTAAATTTTTGATCTTCATTATGTAAATTTTCGAGAATGTTATAAACTATATCATGTGAAAAGGTTTATTATTTGTAATAAAATCCTCCTAATCCCTTAATCTAAATTTTGATAAATCTTACCATAAAAATTCTACCATCCTAGCCTTACTTTAATATCTCTATTTCGTAAAATAACTTTTCATGTAAGAAGCAAGAGAAATTTAAAGGTTTATTAAAAAATAATTCCACTATGGGGACAGTTTATAAGAATATTATAAACCAACTCAGTTGTGGAAAGACTAACCCAAATAGTATATATTTTACTATTAATTATAATTAAAGGATAAATTATATAATAATTGTAATTTTTAAATAAAAATAAACATAACTGGAGTGGTATTATATTTTAAATTATGCTACTAATAAGAACGTAAGGTCTTATCATTACCTTATCTTCAACTTATACATTTTATTTTATAATTTTATATACGTGTCATGTTATTGTTATTCTTTATTTTAATAACATCATTTTCGTGTACTAATCTCCGTATTGATTTTTCAGAGCCGACCCTCTCTTTACTGCAATTCGCTTATTCCTCTCTTTGTTTTTTTTTGGGTTTGCAATATGATTCATTGCTTGTTTGCGTGCCGTGCCATGATTGCAGATATCTTTTCTGTTATGGTGTTCTGGATAAACCTTATTATAATTAAACATCAGTTTGTTTCACTGTCGGCGGTCATAATTTAATAAACTGATTTTAAATTATTCATCTTATTTATTTCCTCACTCTCCTCGTTTGAATTCGTTTTTTTTAAACTTAAACGTTCAAAATGGGGGGGAGCTTAATCTTAGCGGGGAGGAATGTAGAGGTGTCTACATTTGCTCCTGTTACACATTATTACACAGTAGCAAATTAACTCTTTTATTTAAACGAATTCCAACTCTGACTTAATTTGCAAGTTCCAACTCTGACTCTTAAATTTAATAACTTTTTAAATTAACTTTCCACTTTCATGATACAAATTATTTTATAACCTTATTGTTTTTCAGTTATATCATGAGAGACAAGTTCTCCTTAAGTAAAATTAATCTTAGTTCTTTAATCTTAAATAAAAACTTATAATTCTAATCTTCGGATTTATAAGGTCAGTGTTAAAAGTTTTATAGTCATAAGTGCTTTTTGCTTGCTTCTTACTTGATTACATGAGCATATGAAATAAGGCATGCTTAATTCTAAATTCAATCCCAAACGCTTTAATATTACAGTTCTTACGTGGATACAAAAGTTCATCATAGTCTTCATTTACAAAGTGACAACTTCACAAAACACAAATCCCCACTAGGGGTAAGTAAAAGTTCTATGTAGAGAATGGAAATAATGTTGAGTTAAAATCACTACAGTTTAATTTCCATTTTAGGTTCCATCCTTAGGTTTTTATCCTTGGTTTCATCTAATTTGGGATTCAACACATTCTAATGTCTGGGCACAGTACTATCCATTTCAATGCTGAACTTATGTAAACTTGTCTCTGGATTAGTACAAAGACCAAAGAGTAATTGTAAATCAGCATAATTCGTGCCTTAGCATTGTGTTATCACTCATAACATTTATAATTAAGTTAAGTTGTTAAAGCATTGTTATGTTACTGACTTTGTTATAGTATCCTTCCTTATCCATGATTGTAATCAATCATTTATACCATTAATTGTAAAACACTCCGTCGTCGGTAAATTATTCGTATATTTGGTCAAGACTTTCTCGTAGTTATTTTTTGGACAAGAGTTTTTTTTGGTTTTGGAACAATTTTCTATTTGAGATAAGTTTTATCACAATTTTGGTTCTCAAAATTCCTGTTGGGATTTTGTTGTCTGTTGTATTTTTCTTTCTTTCTTAGATAAGTATTTTACTTAAACTTCATAATAAATACTTATTTATTCCCCTTAATCATTCATTGAATGACTAATTATTTTCATATTTTAGTCATTCTTCTTAGTTTTAAGTTGCCACTCTGTGAATGGTCTTAATTTAGTCATTCCTTAGTGGACTTATCATATTACTCATTCCATTTCACATTTTTTTACATGAAGGTTCTTTTACATAGACCTTCATGTTTCATCTCATGATCATCAATTGAATTGTACATAAATCTATACTATAAGTGTTCTCACAAATGTTCTACGTAATTGAATAAAACATTTCTTTTAAGTGTGTTTAATTCCATCCTTCATCTGTTAAACTTTTTTACCCTATTCCACCCTCCTTATAAACTTGCTGTCTTGGTGTGTTACTACATTATTACATTCCCCACACCTTTGAAGCGCAACCCCTACACAGGAAGAAGGTTCCAGAGACACGTAACTCTGGGCCGAGGTATCAAGAGCTTATATTCCAGACGACGATATCCGGCCACACTCCTGAAACTTCCTGGTACCCGGATTTTCCTTATAAATCTTTAAGGTACAATATTTTGTTTGGTTTGTCATTTTTTTATTATAGCAGCTAAGTATATATAGATAGTTCGGTATTTTAATAATTATTGACGACTTCAGAAACCAAATTCCAATCGCGTGAGTGAACTTTGCTTCACGCCGTTACATATATCTAATAATATATATATATATATATATTATATATATATATATAATAATATATATATACTATATATATAATATATGTATATATATATATATATATATATATATATATATATATATATATATATATAAATATAATATATATACTAATATATTATATAGTATATATATATATAATATATTAATATATCTATATTAATAACATTTCTCTCCCCAAGACTTGGGGGTAAGGTGCTTCGTACATGCTTTGGAAAAGAAAAGCAAGTAGAAGAATATGACAAAGTCGAAAAGAAAGCCAGCCTTACCCCCCCCCCCCTGTACCATTAATTAGTAAGAACTCTTCGCAGTCAGAAAATCCACCCATAGAGCTTCACGGGACGGGACGGACCCCTCATTATGGTAAATAGTCAAGTATAGGGTTCAATACCCTTGCCCAGGGTTGCCACAACCATACCCCCTCGCAAAACCCCGCATTCTCTCCTATTCATGTAACTTTATTCTCCCTCGCCAACCTCACATTTTCTCCCCTTCAGACATTCGTTTTTACTGACTCAATCCACTTTTTCTTCAGTCTCGCCAGCCGTCGTTCCCAAGCACACTTGCACTATACATCCGTTACCAACTGACTATCATTCATCCTTCCACATGACCAAACCATCTCAACATACTTTCATTTATTCTCTTCTTTACCCCTTTCTTCACATCACACACAACTCTCTAATACGTTCATTCCTCCTCTTTATCAATCTGTCTCGCCGTAGCATGCCCCTAAGATGGGTCCATGCTGAACACATTGAACTTTATGATCTATAATCTTCTTACTCCAGACGATAGTTTTCACTACTATACACATAACAAGGTAACAACAATACCCTTATGTAAGAAAAGACCCTAGCGTACTCAGACTTAGTCCCTTTACATCAACCAACGACTTCTAATTGCAAGCCAGCCACCCTTCCTGCATTCACAAGCTTTCCCTACTACACTCTGCAACATCCGTTTCCTTCTCTCACCCAACATATACCCTAAATATTTAAACTCAGACACTTGTTCCAGCTGCTCACCCATCTAACAACTTCACACTGAAAACTGTCCTCACTCACACAATAACCTTACTCTTATTACGTTTACTTTCAATCCCCTCCTTTACAACACCCTTCCAAATATCTCTACGCACATCCTCTCAAACTCTCTTCCAAGATTCGCCACGCAAAAACCAAATCATCGCATATAATTAAGGTTAAAAGGGCACCCTCCACTCATCTCATTCTCCATCATTCTAACACCATTTCCTGCCAACCCCACCTCTAATCTTCAATAGCTCATACTATATATATATATATAGGGAGGATATATATATAATATGATATTAATATATATATATTATTATATAAAATATATATATATATATATATATCTTATTATATATATAATATATTATAGTATAATATATATAGATATATATATATTTATATGATTATTATATTTATATATATATATATATAATATTATATATATATATATATATGTATATATATTATATATATATATATAATATATATATATTATATATATATATAATATATATATATATAATAATATATATATAAATTAACGGTAACCAATGTGCCAGACAGAGCAAACATCCACCTTTTTATTGATGCATTTCAGTTGGAGGGAAAACAACTCCTGATGTAAAAATAAATGATTCTTTTTGCAGTTAGTTAACTTGAATAACTATTCCTTATAGGCCTAATACTTAATATATTTTATTACTCTTGATATCTACAATCCTAACAGGAAGGACTGTCATCAGCATCCAGTAGAAGGAGCTGAACCTTACCCCACCGTAGTGTTGGTTAATGGGTTCAATTCCAGGCCTAAAAGCCACCTCTCCTAACCTAATTGTGGCTAGAAAGCCAGCACCAACTTCTTACAACGCCCTTCTGATTTATGTTAAGTTTAAACTTAATTAATTAAAGCTATCTATAGAGTGCATAATCAGATCCACATATTTTTTACATGAACCATATATTAAAGAAGAAAAATAACCAAAATTAGTAAACAAATAGAGAAAGACAAAGAATTGACAGATTTATGCTCAGCTTAACATAGCTGCATTCTTGAAGTTGAATTGCGAGTAAGCAAGCGGAACGGACATTTCATTCATGTTCATACTAACAGCTAGGGTGGGCGAAAATCCTCCAAACAAACGCCCATTTCTGGCTTGTTTTAAACTTTTCATTAGAATGAATTATAATACTTGGTTTACCTCTCATTTTCTATCCTATCTATTTTCATCTACTAATTTCTACACTTGTATCTAATGACTCTCCTCATTAATTTTCTTCATTTTTCAATTACATATCCAATTCATATATTCTTTCAAATTCTTTCAATGTCAGTTATCTCATTATCCTATCTTGTAATTTAATTATCGTTGTTATACATCTATTATCTTTTTACTTGTTGCTTTCCTAGCTCTACTAATGACATAACAATTTAATATATCTTCATTATTCTTTAATTTCATTTCATAGTATTTACCAATTTTCACATTTTTTGGATCAATTCTTCATATTCATCAATTGATGTCATTTCTTTCTTCTTCATCTTCCTTTTACTTTCTCTTTCATTATCAGTTTCATCATCTATAATTTTTGACCATATTATTTTATCTATATTATTCTCATTCTCATTAAAGTTATCTATCATGTTATTATTTCCTTCTTCATATTCATCTTTTTTATCTTCAAGTTCTTTGTTATTTTCATTTATTCTATTTTTTTGAATTCTCGTTGAGTGCACTTTTGATACAGCTCTTAAAGTACCTCCATGTTTTACTATGATGTTTTTTTCATCTACACACAGCTACTTTAGCTGATCCTCCATTCTTTATCAATGTTTCTTTTGTAAAACTTCTTCACCTATATTTATATTTTTTGAAATATGTTCTCTTATTTAACTTTTTAAAGCATGTTTTATTTTCTCTGAAATTTCATTCTCTATGTGTATTCTTCTAGCATGGTCTTTTGTCTCTAATAATTCTTTGATCATATCATCTGTATCTCTCTTTTCACTCATTATTAAATTATCGCAATCTACTATGTTTGGTATTCCTAAATCTCTTCGGAAAACAAGTTGGTTAGGAGCATATCCTAAGTAATTTGTTAGTCCATTTTTAGCAAAAATTGCTCATGCCAAACTATTTTTTCTATCATGTCCTTCCTGCTTTAATTTATATAATGATTCCTTGAGTAATCCTACTACCTTTTCACATAAGCCATTACTCCATGGGCTTTTTGCTGCTGTACTCATTAATCTGATATTCATTTTTGTAGTAAATGTTTTCATATCTTCATTTTGAAATTCTCTTCCTGCATCAGACATGATGCCATTAGCCATGATGCCATTAGCACCAAAATATATAATCCATTTTTCAATTAACCTTTCTATAATTTCTTTACTTGTTTTATTTTTGAACCCTACTATACTAGGGCATGCGTAAATCGGGGTGGATGGTGTGTACTTTTTGCTAAAATATTGACTCAAATTGGAATATTTTTCCTTAAGTTATTTCATTCACAGTTATCTTCAGAAAGTTACAAGTTTTTTTTTTTTATTTTTTACATATTTCACATTCTCTTACAATTTGCTCCAATTCTTTTCTTACATTATTCCAAAATCTTCTTCATTTACATGTTTTTCATTAGCATCCTTTATTGTTTTAAATAATTTTTCTATTCCACAATGTGCAAATTGTCTATGTAGTTTATTTTTCAATTTTTCTTTTTCTAACCCTGCTTCTTTATCCAATTTTCTTTAAATTGACTAATTCAACATGTTCCCTTTTGTATTTTCTATCATAACAACGCAAGAATGTCCTCCCTTCATTCTCAAATATGTTCTAACTTCTAAATAATCTTCACCTCCCAAATATCACTAGTTGGTTCTCGAACCTTAAGCTGATTCTCATGCTTAATAGTCTGATTTCTCAAGTAATAAAAGGTATGTCAACCCTCTATTACGGGTGTATTTATTAGATCAAAACTCTTTCCTTTGATTTTACAGGGCTAATTAATATTTTCTTTTAAAATATTTTATATTCTGGTTCTCGAATTTTAAGAGTACCATCTTTCTCGAACCTTAAGAGTTTCTATAATATACTGTAATTCATCATCGGTTACTCAACTTAAGAGTTTTTTCTTATCCGAACTCTCTATTACTGGTTCTAGAATCCTGAATCTTTCTAGGACCTTTAGATCTCTCGATATTTAATCTTATTATTATCTTTTTTGATTGCATTATTTGTATATATTTTCTATCTTTTGGTATGTTTTCTCAATGAAGAGGTGATGTTTTTCTATACTTTTTCTTGCTTTTAATATATCTTTTTTTCTTGCTATTTTTTTCCTTATTTCTTTGTATCAAACTATCTTGTTTTTATTCTTTTTCTTCTCTCTGTTTTTCCTGTTACAATTTTCATTCATGAGTCCTTTTCTTGTTTAACATTTCCAACACATCATTGTGTCTTCTTCTTCACCTATAGCAATCTTGCGGTTTTATGGTTATTACATTTACAAATATTACATTTATTTAAATTAATGTTCCTTCTCTCCAGTAACATTCTTATTATTTTTATGATTACTATTTTTATTATTATGGTTCATAATTTATTATATTATATCCAATTTTCTTTTTTAGTTTCTTCTTTTTCTACTATTCGCATCTTGAATCCCATCATACTCACAATTGATTCTTAGTTATAAAAATCATGTTGTTTTAATCTTTCAATCTTATTTATTATTAACTTTCTTTCCATGTCCTCCATATTTGAGTTACCGATCAATTGATATGAATGTACTTTTTCACTTATTTTTATATCATCAAGTTTTTCACAATCACTTTTTGCCTTATCATATCTTGATACATATTCTCTAAAAGATTCACCTTTCCTTTGTTGCATATTAAGTAGTGTTTGTACTTTCTTCTTTCCCTTGTTCTTATTTCTATAATATCTTTCTTTTAATGTGTTTATAATTTTTTCTATGCCATCTTCTGTCCATAATTCTTCTTCTTTTAAAGGCATAATAACTTCTAGTGGTTCACCGGATAAACCTCCTATTATTTGTGCTATTTTTGTTTTATCTTTTTCTTGAGATACTTCTCTCCATACTTTTAACTTAAATAAATATTCTTCAAAAGATTCTTCTCTTTTTCCACTAAATTTTAGGTATTATTAATTTCATTTTTCTTTCTTCAGTTGTTTCTCTTTTTTCTTTTACTTTCTACTAGGTCCTTTATCATGTTAGTCAATTTATCCATTGTTATTGATAAAATCTCTTTTGTTGTTTCTTCTTCGTTTGGCATTTTGTTTTGTTTAGTATACTAGACTATTTATTGATAAAATGATTAAATGTAAAATAAAATATTACCTTTTTAAATGAATGTTATTAATTTTCATTTGTCATTCTTCTTTTGATTACTTCTTTCTTGGTTTTCTTCTTATTATTTATTTTTTTATTGTACATAATATTAATTCTTATTTTCCTTATTCTTCTTATTTTCTTCTTTCTTCATTTTGATTTATAATTTGTTCTCTTTATCATATAATTCTTTATTTTTTATTATTTTATAGATGCTAAAGATTGAATGGAAATGTTTCTTAGTGGGAAGTTGTTAAGTTTAAGCCCATACCATATGCTGGATTTGTCATGTTGGACAATCAAACTGTAGATAACTTGTCTACCAATCAATACTATGCATATCGCATTTGCTGGGGTGTGATTACTGGTGATGTAGATGATGATTTAGCGTTGCTAGAAGTTGTCCCATTAAATCATTCCCATTGGCTTACACTGGCTTGTAGAATTCTCCGTTTCTATGTCTCAGTTTTAAAAGCCACCAAGATTTTAAAACTTATTGCAGAATTCGTAGTGACTGTTTACTTTCCTAGCTGGTTTCATATAAAAATTAATAAAAACTTTACTGATGGAGCAAAAAACTTTTTACTTGATTCAAAAATTCAATAAATTTCCAGAAATTTCTATAAGGGACACTTTCAATAAAACTTTAGATAACAACAGTTACTTTGCTCATGGGGAAAATATTTTAATTGCAATGTTGGCTGATGAGGATGAACAGGTTAGAATGGGATCTGTCAATAAAATTTTGTATATGAAAGGAATTATACCAAGCTTTGATTATGAAGATGATGATTTGGCAGAAGGAATAGTTGAAAGTGATGATAAAAATGAAACCTGTGATAATGAAAGTCAATACCCATATATGAATAAAGATGTGAGAATATTTTTGAAGCCAAACATTAACTTCAAGGCATCATGTTATCATAAAATGGCACCAATTCTACAATGGCAAACAATACCACCCATTTTAAGAGGACTAAGTGGAAATGATATTGAAAATTTTATTCAAAATCCATTTGAATTAGGACGCGAGTGCCATAGTCAGAATGTAGAAAGATATATAAAACTGATTACAGAGGCTTCCTCAGCAGTAGTTGGTCATGAATGTAGAGATGGACTCATTAGGAATAAAATTAGATCTAAGAAATTGATGAAAAATTTTGTTTCAAAAAGTTACTTCAAATTCTAGTTTTTAGATAATAACATTTAAGTTGAATTCTTACACCTCTACGATCATAACCAACTAATACTACACATATTCTTATTCCTTATAAATTATTACCATTTAATTAAAAAAAAAAGTTTTACTTCCCTTTTGTCCCAGTTTTCCCAAGATTGGATGGCTACTTGTTATTGAATTATTATCATTTAATTATATATATTATTAAATGACTTTAAAATAATTTTTTTATCAAAAAATTTTATACCACAAAAATTGTATAAAATTCAATTTCGCATCTTTTTGATATAAAAAATTTATTTGTAACACATTTAGTAAAAAAGTTAGTCATTTTTGTATTTTTAACAAGAGTAAATTCCATAATTTTGAATGTCTTGAACATAAAGTCAAGTGGGTCGACGAAAAATAGTAACCACTGAATTTTTTCTTCATAATTGTGTTTTTTACATCAAAAGCCAAGTACTAGGATGGGTGGAAATTTATTTTTAAAATTTTTTTCTTTTTTCAGCCCACTTTAATCATGTCTTGTAGGTTCATAGACCATGTGGCTCAAAAAGTTCTTGTATACAGTTTATAAATACAGAACATACTTTGGTCCGTATTACTCTCTCTCTCTCTCTCTATCTCTCTCTCTCTTCTCTCTCTTCCTCTCTCTTCTCTCTCTCTCCTCTCTCTTCTCTCTTCCTCTCTCTCTCTCCTCTCTCTCTCTCTCGTCTCTCCTCTCTCTCTCTCTCTCTCTCTCTCTCTCTCTCTCTCTCTCTTCTCTCTTCTCTTCATCTCTCTCTCTCTCTCTCTCTCTCTCTCTCTCTCTCTCTCTCTCTCTCATTCTCTCTCCTCTTTTTCTCTCTCTCTCTCTCTCTCTTCTCTCTCTCTTCTCTCTCTCTCTCTCTCTCTCTCTCTCTCTTCTCTCTCTCTCTCTCTCTCTCTCCTCCTCTCTTCTCTCTTCTCTCTCTCTCCTTCCTCTCACCTTCTCTCTCTCTCTCTCTCC
>JABUQX010032844.1:0-56100 GCA_015478945.1 Trachelipus rathkii
CCCTATTCTTATATACACTTGACCCACTTCCATCACTCACAACCAAATCTCCTTTCTTGTCACACTCATCGATTCCACAATTCTCATCCGTTTCTCCCATATGTCCTTCCCTTTCACCTCCATCACTCACACCACCATTCCCAGTACCCGTATCACATATTTGTACTATCTCTTCAAACTCTTTTCTCATCCTGTCACTGTCACTTTCCACCTCATCCACCTCACACAATGACTCCTCACTACTCGTATTAGTCCCAACAGATATTCCTATCCATGCTTTTGCCTCACTTTCTTTCACATAATTCACCAACCTCTTTCCTCTACCAATTCCAACCCTTTTCTCTGCACCATCATTATCATTCACCAAACACAACTTCTTCACCCCTTTGCTCTCTGTTACACTATACACATCACAAGATCTCCACAAATGTTTTTCCGAATGACAAAAATCACACCTCTTCACATTACCAAATCTATCCCACCTCCTCCGATATCCCATACCAGTCATACCAGATTCCAAGTAAACATCTCTCTCCAACTTCCTCTGAACCTTATTCAGCTTACACACCTCATCATCATAACTTTCACCTACTCTGTCCTCACAACTCCCCTCTACTCCATCCTCCACACCGAAAACAGCCCTCCTCCCGTGTAAAACCACTGCCTAGTAATACTACTCCATCTCAACCCGCTACCCATTAAAAGACGCTTTTCACAGTTGTAGTTTTTAAACCACCAGTTCTCTCATCCCTAATTGCCTGAACTCAAAGGCCTGGCCCCCATTTAATATGAATGAGTCTTACTCTCCATCAGCGGATTCGAACATTGGAACCACGTCGCAGTGTTAAAAATAACCGGACAACCACTAGACCATCCACGTCCCCAAAAGAATTACGCACAGAAAATATACCGTGAGAACAAATGTAGAAATTTTTCTGCAAATTCAATGATAGCGACCCTAAAAAACATTAGAACTGCTTTTTGAACAAGAAATTACATTTTAGTGCAAAATAAAAACGTCACCCGGTGACCTCCCGACTGAAGAGTATATCTTGAAAAATTTTGCACTAGCAAATTGGCTATAATACGTAATACAACCATAACTGCTTTGGCTGCTTGATGTTGAATTATCAGTTTTTGATTTTATATAAAAATAATTTGACAATGAAAAATCATGATAGTTTCAAACATTTACTAGATATATTATCTATATATACTTTCATATATTCTCTCATTTAAATCCAGTATAACCTACAAAAAATATATATTATAATTAATACTATTATAATAATAAAATTTAATATATCTATAATATATTCATTCATATAATATAATAATATAAAATTTTATATAATTCTTCAAAGCTGTTAATCTTAACTATTTATTTTTTTTGCAGAATATGCAATGATTAATATTATATCTACCTCTTCAAATAATTTATATCTTAACTATATAATCTTAACCAATCCTATACTCTATCGATAGACTTGTTTATATTATCCCACCTACTACATCCAGTCTTTAATATCACTTTATTATTATACTTCCCATATGTTTCACTCCAATATATCCATACCTCTATTATATGTAGACTAACTATTAAACGCATATATGGTTAAACCTATATATAATCATAGAATAAGAAAGACAGACACAATAGGACTAGAGAGAGAGGGCTAAAACAAGACGAAACTAAATGCTTATAGAAATTGAACAAAAGCAACCTACTCGTATAGTCTTAGCTGTCGAGGAGTGAGTCAAAACGCATAACGTGGACATTCTATTCATCTAGGACCTGAACGTGCTTGAGCTTTTTGCAAAAAGTTTGTCAATTCTAATCCTCTCCTCTGCACGATCAACACAGATGTCCGCACTCGAGACAACTCGTGGTGCCATACCTGCACAGACTTGGTGCTGTGTATGCATTCAATTTCTTTCTGCTGTTTGACCCTTACGTCAGATTTGACTCCCATTCTGCATTACGTTATCTTGCCCTTCCCGCCGAGCTTTGCGCTGTAGTTCGTCCTTTCACCAAGTTGGGCCATCTATCCCTTACTACTTCCATTTTAACTTGACCAAACTCTCCCTCACGCTAATAGTCCTGTATTATTGATCAAAAACCATCACGGACGACAGCTACGTGAACGAACTCGCATTTTCTCTCTGTGCCCAGCAACTAATTGCTCCCACATGCGCAACCCTCGGCACTTATTACAGGCTCCATGGCTTGGACAAACCTAATGATCCTAAACTCACACAAGCGCATACTACCTAATACACAAACAAGAACGTCAACTGGCTAACCTCATTTCTGCAGTCTTGAACGCTCTGACCTCCAAACGTTTATTCAACGACTCTGCCACCAATACTCCTCGACCATAGTATTCTAACTCCTCGCCTAATGTAACTTGTACCTCTAATATTCCGGCGATCCAAGCACATAAATTTGCCCTTCACTATGATCAACATCTAATCTCTAGTTGCTCTCTTGCGTTTTCCCGCTCATATACTATGGAGACCAAATATTTGAGCAGTTCAATTGTCCAGTCATAATCTTAGCCACTATTATGTTTTTAAGTCTTTACGACCTATATAATATCATTCCACTAATACTATAGCGCATTATCACAGGAATACAGTAAACCCTTATCTATCAACCCCCCAAATCATCCATACGCTTTTCTCCTGCCTTTCTCCCTCCCTTATCTCAGGACCTTTTTTCCACACACTTCTGTAATAGTCCAATCCACTATCACCAGTAATCTGGCTCATAGGCGCTTGGCCCTACCCCACGTAATAACCCAACACAAAGAAATATCACCCTGCCCAGCTTCGCTCCTTCACAACCAACCTCTGCCCATCACCATAAAACCTTAGTGGACGAGCAAACCCAGACATTTTCACACTTAACTACTTCCAACAAACATTCTTTACATTATCTCTATTTCATTCTGGTCAGTACCATTACGATCAACTCATCCTCATGAAACAGAACTACAGGCAAGAAGGAGAATCAGCCATACTACAGCCCACGCCCTCTCTGTCCCCGACCCTGCATCCTCTTCCACTTCTCCTCGTTTTACCAAAGACACTCATAACACACATCCCCCTCTACTCTACCACCATCCCTTCTAGTCGATACGGCACTTTAACTCCAATTCCTTCCACATTTCTAATCGCTTTGAGCTTAACAATTCGATTAAAAACGAATAATAGAGAGAAGCAGAATAGGCTTTAGAGGAAAATCAATATGCACATCCACCCAGGCACGTGACTACTACTTTCCAAGAATTTCCTGCCTACCACTACCACGTCTCACCAGCTCTCCTCCCTAACTAACAACTACCAAGCCACTACATCTGCTAAAGTCGCAGTAGCGCTCGACTCGTGCTATTCGTCCATTACTGACTGTTTCTCCCAAGGTTGCGTTACCACTAGCAATTGAATGAATTAAAAAAATAAATATGTTCTATCAATAAAAATAACCTGCGCGCTACTCATAACCATAACGTCTTGTGAATGTTAATAAATCCAAATCCGCGAAGGACCCTTTGCCAAACGCACACAACGACAAAGCAATGAACGGTACTAAGGCTCACCATGCCAGAATTTCAATTGAAGAACTTGCGCCACATGTACACCTTTACTATCATATGCGTCGGTGGAAGCATATTAGACTGTATCTTGACAAATCATAGTCTTGCCTTAGCTTAGGCTAAAATCACAGAATGTGGGTGTCCAATAGAGAAAAAATATAGACCTGATATTAAAGTTGATCCAAAAACACATAAAAAGATAAATACAATAAAGTCCAAGTTTGGTTAGACAACAACTGCGAAAGGCTCGGAATGCGACCCATGAATCTCATCATAACTTCATCAATCATTCTCTTTGTCCACTACCAGGACTGCATTAGACCTGCGCTTAATGTACACGTGGGCGACAGAACCTGGCAAACCCCTTCCCCAAAAACTTGGATCGTCCGAGGGTGCATAGTGCCCCTTCTCTTGGTGACATGAGAGTCAACACGCAGTAAAAGAGGAGGTCTCACCTTCAATCTTGCCCATAATTGACTCAACGAGATTCCGGTTTGACAAAGGGCATAATCGTCGGCTCCCGCCTGGGTGGAGCACAAATTGGGTCTCCGGTTGCATAAGGCGTTTCGATCACGATTCTTACTCCAGATTATTACACATCCGATCTAGTTGAAAAAAGATTCATCTCCGACTCTTCCCTGTAGAAGAGTAGCATAAGAGCAAATAGAAAGCATGTTGTGAATCATCCTGTGTAGATTAGCTTCCTCCCAACTCTGATATAAACAAGAAGGCGTTTCTGCACCCCTTGGTAAGTAGTTCTCTATGTTAAGAAAAAAAGAAATATTGACGTTATCTGAAAAAGTTATAGTTAGTATAGGTCACGAAAGCAAAAGGGAAATTAAAAAATGTAAGTTCTTGTCAGTGAAGTGCAGTGCATTAGTTAAACTCTTACAACATTATGGCGGTGCCATCGCTAGGAGGACGGAGATAGGACGGGGAATCTGTCTGCCGGAATTCGAACAAATGCGGAATCGTAAGGAAATCCTGAAAAAAGAAGGGTAACGAGGAAACAGATAATACGGCCACATGCGTAACATTCAAACATCCACCACAGAAACCCAAATACCTAATGGAATAGAAAAAGTGAAATTAATTGCGCCGAATCAAATCATAATATATTAAATATATAGAAAATAAATTAATAAATATTATATATTAAATATATATATATAATATATATATGATAATATATTATATATTAATAATTAATTAATATAATATATATAAAATAATATATAATTAATATATTAGATAAAAATATAAATATAAATAATATAATATATTAATTGATATAATAATAAGTTCCAATTGATATTATGATTAACTGATATCGAGAGAGAGTGAAAAAGAGAAAGTAATTGAATTTATTGTATGATGGTAAAGAAGGAGGAAGGATGTGAGAAAGAAAAAGAAGAGGTAGAAGATGTATGATGGGATTATGTCTCTAAAATCGACATATATTAATGAATCGAAATCTAGGCGTTTATAAACGTAAAAATCTGTGTTCTTATGCAATCAACCCCATACGTATTGTCCATAAATATGTTTCCTTAATGATTAAAGATAATAAGAGTGCCAGTATCCATTAGCATGATATTGAGAGTAGATAGTGTATATACATGAGGATAATAGTATAGTAGTGGATAAAATATATTAAAAGTAGTAATAAGATGTTAATTTAATATAATACAAGATTATAGAATATAATAATATAATGTAAGAGCCATATCTACGGCAAAGTAAAATCAAGTTGAATGTTAATGAGAAATTAGAATAACGAACAATATAATCTTTGGATAGCAGTAATATATAATATAAAGGTCTAATTTAGTTTATTATAGTTAAGTATGCAAAAAAGTACTTCAGGATTAGCTTAGTTAAGGGAATAAGTAAAGGAACTATAGTAACAAGCAATATGGATTGATATGGCAAGAGGTGATAGATAAGCGTTATCTATAAATGATTAAAGATAGCCATACGCCCGTGCAAGTATGAAATATGTATCTAAAAGCCAAATATGCATAAGCTTCACGTATCGTGCAACAAAGTCGGAACATACGTGTCAGGGGGAATGATTACTGCTTTACGATATTAAAACGGTGAAAAGAAAGAAATACATCATAGGCATTACTAATCGTCTTAAGGAGAAACAAGGGAATTCGAAGTATTATTGATATAAAGGAGAGAGATGGGAACTTTAACAATGAGTAATAAGGAATAAAGCCTATTCTGAATAAGGAACATATACTGACCGAATATAAGGTTTATAGAAATTATGAGATATAAATATAAATAAGGGTAATATATCCACTAGTACTTATAAAATTAATGATTTAGTGTGATTGGTATTATATTGTCCCACCGAATGAAATAGGAAGGGTGCTTGGAAAGAGTTCAGAGCGCAGGGAAACGAAGAGCCCAAACTGGATCCAGTTATTCATACCCTATCAGGAAGGATTGAGCCGAGTAGTGCAGAGAGAGGTTGATACTGCCCCGATGTCGTATCGATCGAGTTTGCCAGAGAGAATGCCCCAAAGAAAGAAGCGGAGAATAGGTATTTGGGATGAGCGCCCTGGCTGACACCCAATTACCAAAGAATTAGGCGCGAGAGGAGAGGATCCCTAGAGTGAACCCTCCCCGGGTAGAGATGGAGAGAAGTTGAGAAAGATAAGTTCTCTTACCCTGTCGTTGCTCCGAGAAGAGCACTGCAGCAGATCCACCTTAGAACTTGCATGCAATACCGTGGTGGTACTACCTCTGAGGTGTTAACTGACATTAAGTTTGAGAGAGACCTAAGAAACGATTATGTAATTTTGGATTGTTAGAACTGTGTACCCAAGTGGTGTTGTATAGAACCGCCCCTTATGGATGAGAAGGGGTGAAGTACTCGAGGGACTGGAGGAGAGCAGGTAGTAATAGCACCTTATATAGGGAGGGGAGGATCATCTCAGGGCGCGGTTCGCGAGGAATGATAGAAACAACAGGTAAGGAGAACGTAATTCCCCCTCAGCTCCGGTGTTAGTTAGCATGTGTCCGTGAACCCGCCGGACTCGTTTTGGATATTTGAGGTGTGGTATTTGTGAAACAGTCGTCCTCGTACGATGCGAGGACTGGGTTCTCGCCGCCCCAATGCCCTACGGACGAGTATGGAAAGGTGCACGTTCTCCGCTCCCTGTCTGTGTCCCCATCTGCTCGAGCGACCGAATTTGTGGATCACATAATGTTGAGCAATTGGAAACATAATAGATTTGGGAATAATATTATATAAGAATCGAGAGAAGAATGAATAAATTATTATAGTATTTAGGTGATTTTATGGTATATACAATCTATATAGCACACTGCATATTATAAGTATTATTAAATATCAGAAGCGTATCATAGTTGATTAAGTTATAATATTAATATGGGGTTGGTTGATGATTAATGAAACTGCCTTCATAATGGATAAATATATATTAAATTCAGAAATGAATATATAGTCATGATCTGCGATCATTTAAGAAGACGTAGCGCGGGTAAGATCCTAGACGGGGTGTGAGATATGACGTCACGCGGAGGTTGCACTGTTAAAACGACTTTTCTGTAGAAGCTTAGGATAAAGAAAAATTTTGTTCCCAAAGAAACAGAAAAAGTGTTCTGGGTTTGGATCTTCAAAAGTGTTTGGTCGCCTGTCATGTACAGGAAGAGTGTACCTATATATATATAGATCTCCTTATTATTCCAATAATGTATATTATGAATGTATATATTATGAAATATATTTAGTATATTATAGCGATAATTAGGTTGATAGAATAGATATTAGAATGATAATGTATAGATAGATGTATACGTTAAGTAAGTATAATGTCCATATATATATCATTTAACAATTAATCATCGTTACTCTTATGATGAGGTGCTCTATTTATGGATAAATAGTCGAAATCGTAATAAGAGAGTTTGAAGTAATATTTAGTAGAGATAGATATATATCTATAGCAGTAGTAGTTAGTTAAAGAGAGTGATGTATTGATGAATAGTAAAACGGTAAAAAATAGATATATGATTAGTACGTGTTTAAGTAGTATGAACTTAACAGTATCCCACCAGAGGGTTCAGGTCACTTTCGTGTGAATATTCACCGTGAGAAAGGGGTTTGCAGAGCCAAAGAAGTCGAGGAGACAAAAATCAGATCTGTGGTGGGCGGAAAAGCTAAGAAGGAGTGGCGCTAAAGATATTAAATCAGCATTTAGTGAAGATCCCGAGGGAATGTAATGTCAGGCCTAGAAATTACTGAATAAAAGTCAGTAAATTATTTAGAAATCTTGCGAAAACAGTATTGAAGAATATCAGTGACTGCAAGTTGCATATTTTGGAGGACCATTATTTTTTATTTCCATGACTGTGTAGTAAGATTGTTTGAGAAGGTAAAGAGAGAGTGACTTAAATGGATGAGTTGAATGGAAAAGGGTGCTAGTTGCAGGTAACCCTGATACCATATTTCCAAGAGATTATATAGCTCGGTATCCTGTTTATTCTTCCCTATTTTTGAGTGTTCACTATTGAGCCTACTATTTCTTCTGTATTCAGTTCTAGAGAGGTTGTATGCGTTGCAGATAAATTCAGATCCTTTTGAGCGTGAAAAAGGTGAGTTAGGGATAGGTCAATTGATATAATGGTCCATGTATGTTTTACCAAGCTGTATGACTGATATGAGACCCTTAAATCTGTGTTATAATCTTGTTCTGTGTTGAGGGGTTGTAGTACCGTTTTTAGGGTGTATTTTTTAGTATATTGTGTATTTTTAAGAATGGGAGGAATTATCCGATGGAAAAGGGTGAGTGGAGTGTGGTGTGGTGAGAGAAGGGTAATTTATGTCCCGGCGAGGTTGAATAAAGAAGGAAGGTTGTAGTTATATGTTAGGTGTTATTAGTAAATGAGTTTACAAACAGACAAAAACTAAACTGTTAAGTTCAGGAATACGTCAGTGGTTGGTTTTGTATCAAAAGCCGCGTAGTAGACCCCACCAGTTCATCAGGTGGTTTGGTAAATTGGAGACGTTCTGGATTATTGCCAAAGTGACGCAGGTTACCTGTAGAAGTATGATAAAAAGAAACTCCGTTGAATACATAAGTCTTAACAATTGTGCGGCCAAGCCGAATGTATTGCAAATATCAAGAATGGACAGAACTCATATGAATTTGAGTGCAAATCACTTCGCAGGACAACAAGAGCCATCAATGAGATAAAAAGCTGTTTTCGTGTACAGGTGTTTCTAATACTGACAAATGTAGTGAAAAGTTGATGCATCTGAAAATGTATTGCATTCCATCAACTCTAATCGAACTCAACCGATTAATAACCTGAGTGTTCTGTTCTATAGATAACCAACCAAAATCAGTTTATCATATCAGTGTCGATCGTTGTGTGCATAAAGTAGTGAGTGTTATCGGATCGTTGAAATAATATGGCATTAATGGTGCGTGGATGATAAAAAGCCTTTAACTCGTGTCCAGACACCCGTGATAGGGAGAACATTAATTAATGTTTCCAATAGTGCGGTAAGTCTATACCACAACTGTTTGAAACCATGGGGTTCCAATGTAGAGATTAAACAAATATGTGATTTAACCTCATGGGAACGCTGTCCCTAGTATTGTTCACACAAGCAAAAGGCTACGCCCCGGCCCATAATGACACGTCTTACTTGCAGTGAAGGCGTTCATTTCACCCGTTTTGTAATGGTCCTTGTTGAAACCGAAATTAATGCTCACCTAAAAAAATGAATTTGGATTGTACAGGATTGTCTTCTAAGAGACTTGATATAGTTTTTTTCTTCTATAGGAGGCCCCTGGGAATCGGAAATGTTACCTGCAAATGCAATTTGTTCTACCTAATTGGCAATATTAATTAATTACTTTTTACAGCTTACTCGTTTTTACTGAATTTTTGCAGTGGCACGCCACCTTAAGCCCACCAGCGCTCGGAGTGGGAGAGAGGTTATTCACTGAGTGGTGAAATTAAGCAATTGGGTTAAGTAGAGAAATGTAATGAGAAGAACAATAGTCTTGAATTTTACTCAAAGAAACTTAAAGTAGCAATCTTGCAGAGCTACTAGGATACAGTATTCATAAAGTTCCTATCACTATAAAAATGTTGACAAATGTAATAGCTGCCCATAGGAGATATGAAGATAACATTACTCAAAATAGTAAGTCAAAACAAACCAAGAAGAAGAGTAATAAATAATTGAAAGAGTTGAAATAAGTGTAAGAGCTAACCTAAACATTATAATAAATTCTAATGGCAGCTACTGAGCAGTATTTACTGAAAGCTTGACGAGAAAAATCTTTTAAAACAAGCATCGCATTTTCAAGATGCTTTTAGAGCTATAACAAATAAGGTTAAACCCTAAATATCCTCCCGATTTAGCGTAATCATTTTGTTTGATAGATTTAGCAATCATACATTTTCTCATACATGATATTTATATGGTATTTCCATTGAAATAATGAGTATAATGACTTGTTTACTTTATGTAGTAAAAATAAAATAAAGAGATGACTTATGGTACGGTCATTAATAGAGAGATGAGAATGTCATTAAGAAGACAGAATTAGCGTAAAAAAAGAAAATATATACTTTTTAAATTCATCACTGAGATCCATAGTACACTGCCACGTTCGTTCTAATTACACAATATAATGCAATGGCTAAGACATTAGAGGTGCATGAGAACCTGAAGTAACTATTAGGCGACAAATCAATACTTACTAGTAATAATAATATTTTATACGCCCATCTACGTAATACAACCACGACTGGAGGCTGATAGCGAAACATTGATCTCCGCAAATATTTGGGTCAGGAATAGGTCATGAGGAAAGTCAGGGAAAAATACAATTCAATTAAAAGCAAAAGCTTTAGAAATATATATATAGATATAATATTATATATATATATAGAATATATAATATAATATTATATATATATATATATAATATATATATATAATATAGATAATATATTATATATATATATTATTAAATTAATATAATAATTGTCTTTTATACATAAGTAATATATATATTTTATTCCAATTATTATGTAATTTTTTAATTAAAATATTTTTAATTATTTTACTTACTATCTACTTAATGTTGAACTTTTTATAAAAATAAAACCGATTATGATAAATCGATGAAAACATAATTATAATATCGATATAAATTAATGAAATATCGTAAGTATCAAGAGGTTAGAAACGCTATTTCGGACTGATCATTCTTCTATCCACTACCTCAAGAACAGAATACAGAAAAATAGTGCAGAGACATAAAAGTTACATTTTTCCTAGCAGTTTTTTTCATATTAATCATGTAAAAAATATCCATTATTAAATGTTAGATATTACGCGTCAATCGAGTATAATAAAAAACTATCAAAGAATTTTTGACTACATTTTTTTAATAATAAGCGATTATATAGTCTGTGAAATGTAATAGTAAACGTAAAAGTTATATATCATCCTCAGCTAAAGTAAATTAATATCGCGAGTGTAATTTAATACAATATATATATAGATTTCCTATACACAGATCACTCTCATAATTATTATTATGCCTATTAAATAAATATACACACTTCGTTTATATTAAACTATATCGATATTATATTATATCTATCTAGGTAGAATAATATGTCCCAAAAACGTATTCGCGACATATATAATATATATAAATTTAAATCTCAATAGAAACTAATATAATTATATTCGACTTATAAAGACTTTCTTAATACAATCTAGCAGGTATTATTCTTAAATATTAAGGATTATATACAATCATTGAATACTATCATACATTTGATCAATCGATTATATTCTATCAATATTCAATGTTAATATGATTATATATGACACTAGAACTTGATTCAATCTTAGTAAACTGACACATCAATTATCTGAATATATTATAGTATATTAGAAACTGAAAACATACGAAAGCTATCCTTATGTTCCAGCGGCGAACCGTTATCTTCCATAAAAATCGAAATAAAAGAGTTTCCAGGCACAGAAGTTCCGGACTGGAACCGGTTCCAATGTAAACATCCCATAATTAATAAACCTAGTATAAGTACTAAAATACATACACTATAATAGTATCACTATAATATATCGTATATTAATAAAATAATTATATTATATATATATATATATATATATAATAATAAATAAATATAATAATAATAATATATTATATATAATATAATATATAGTGAAATTAAAATAAATATATAATAATAATATAACTTTAAATATTTATTATTTCTATGAATGAATAAGAAAACAAATAAAAAATATAGTATTATATAGTGGATAGATTATGTAAGATAGATAGCGAATTACATTCTCCGGCCGGATTAGGAGTATAATAGTTCATCTCGGTCCTCGCCATATTAGAATATCTCTTACGTGTAGACGAATCTTACTATCTCAGATCATCATTACTATCTTCGATCTTCCATCTGACATATATTCCTATTTATCTACATACAATTCATACATTTCTCACACGAGGGAAGGTAATATACAGCATGGTGACCCTATGTACAAGCATATTACAGCTAACACTACTCTGAGGCATGCTTTAACTAATACTAATAATATATAAGTTTAGTTCAAATTTTTCAGTATAATTCGATATAATTGATATAATGACGAAAGATAGTTCGCTAGTATGATGTGAAATTTAACATAAAAAAAAGACAAATGACAAAGTAGAAAAGTTGACCCATGAAATGGAAAGTAAAGAGGGGAGGAAATGGAAAATATAATATCACCCAAACTACAGACTAAAATATACTAAATCATATACAAGGACAATCTCGCATTCACATACCAGAGTGTTAATTTGAGATAGTCAATCAGAAGATTAACAAACATAGTTCCATAATGCAACGCAGAAGTAATAATATTATCAACTCTAAGGTAATTTATACGCATATTATGAAAACTAACTAATATACTATCACCAGATAGCTAAACTAGTAAGCATATACTGTTATACTCCTCGTTAACAATCTATTTGAGTGTAGCGATGTGAGTTTTTGCTGATCTGAAAATTAACAAAAAAAAATTTATGTGCGATACCATTTTTAATTTGTGTAACATTTTCTTAAAAGTAAATATTTATGATATTTCACTTGAATTTTTCATTTTTCAAAATTGTGTGATTAACTATCATAGCTATCTACATGAGTAAAGAGCATTTAAATTGAGATCACTGACAAAATTTATAGTGATTATATTAATAAGAGAACTATAATAATAAGTTAATATATAAGTAAATATATAGGTACAAAATATATATAGCTGCACCCCAAGTATATGAATCACGACCCTAATATAGATTCACTATTACAATTGAAGCTTTGATAATCAAAAACAAAAACAAATTTTTATTAGTACCTCACATTAAATTATAAATCCCTAAGTTGGCGAATGTGTCCTGTAACTATGAATGAAATTACATAAAACAGAGAAATTGAAAATATTATATACTATGCCCTTGAGAGTAGTACGCGTCACTTAAACCACACAATTATTTGACCTGTGATTGATACAAGATATAAATCTTTGCGCAAGAAGAAATTTTATTATCTTTTGCCAGATGAACTTAAACAGTATCTGAATGGTACTAAAATGTACCAGTTAATTAGTTCATATCTAATAATTTCAATTATTCTATTATATCTTAATGTCTGAATTAATCTTCTTATAATTCAAAGACATCAGCTTAAAGTCTGGGAATGAATATGAATGTTTGATTACAGTCTTCAATACTAATTTAAAAATTTGAAAATTATATAAAATTGAATTATATTATTCAACAATATAGATATAAAGATTTAGAATAAATTAAGATTACCGAATATAAAAATATATTAAAAATTATGAATTAAAAAATTTTATAGAAGATCCATAGTCCCCTATATATTACCCAAATAAAAAGACTGTGAGAACCTGTGATGCTCGGGGCTGGAGAGGGGGGATGGAAAATGATTAAAGAACAAGCAGTCCATTTAAGGGCAAGCTCTGTAAAGTGGAGAGAAAATTCAAGGTATGAAATCAATATTATTATTATTATTATTTAGATTATTATATTATTATTATATATTATATTATTTTATTATTGCTTATTATTATGTATATATTATTAGAGATACTCGGCTTCGACTCCATTTATTTAACTAAGTAAACCATATTTAAATTAAATGTGCCAAATTTCTTTTAATACTCATATCGAGTCGGAATTACAGCAACACTAGAGAGCTAGTTTTGAGGATACAACACTCTGGTTCAGCGTAGCTGAAACTTACTTCCGTTGCATTAGGACCTGTTGTTATCTTATCCACTTTCATGCTATTCTAAATATACTCTATTTTATTTTTTATTTTTTAACATTCTTCTGTAAGCTTTTCGCTTTTTGCTACATTTATTTCCTCCACATACATCTTATATATCTTAAAACTATTTACACACAATTGTGCAAGTTTTTCTATTTCCCACATGAAGGTACATGCTTATTTTATACATATAAATTAAACCAATATGTTAGATAAGCGAAGAAGAATGTATCCTTCTAAGATCTTCTAACATCTTAAATAAAATGCTTAACAATAATTTTATTCTTTCTTATCCAAGCTTATTTTTTTAGTTTTCTTTCACATGAAATACAATTTAGTTATATTATTTTATTATTATTATTATTATTATATATTCATTATTTGATTTTATTATTATTATTATTACATTGGCTGTTTATGATGCTGCATTGGTTATTTGCATTATTATATTTTTTATTTTTATTTTTAAAAATCCTAAAAATTGTGACTGGAAAATCTTTTGAACAGGAAAGAAATCGTTATACAAACATTGATATAAAAAATGAGATTGAAGTTCAAGATGATCCTTTAAAAATCGAGGTTGAAGATACGTCGAATAGCCAACTTTTTGGGACAATTTCTAGAGAAAATCAGGTAAAAACGAAGTGTGTTATTAAAGGCAAATAAATGCAGGATTTACTTAAGGAACTTTTGTATTATTCACAACTTATTTTCAGGATTTTTTTTTTATTCGGTGTTCGTAAATATTGCAAATCATTTATATTATTACTATTAAATATTGTGACAATTTCTATATTCTTACTATATATATATATATATATATATATATATATATATAAATATAATATATATAGTACCGTATTATATATATATATATATATAAATATATATAATATATATATAATATATATATATATATATATAATATTGATAAAGTTAAACTGCACTGCTTGCAGTATTGATAGGTATTGATAAAATTACCCTTTTAAGCATTTACCTTTATACTATATATATATAATATATATATAGTATATTATTATATATATATATATATATATATATATATATATATATATATATATATATAGAGATATATAATATATATAGATATTATATATTATATATATGATATATATAAATATATATTATATATATGCTTTTCATTGTGTTCGGTTCCCCAGAACTGGGGGTAAGGTGCGTGTTCCAGCATTCAGAAAAGAACAGCAGTAAAGAAGTATGACAAAAGTCGAGAAAGCCCAGCCTTACCGCCCCCCTGTACCATTGTAAGTGTAGTGAGAACTCGCACAGACAGGAAAATCCCACCTAGAGACTTCAGGGGACGCGACGGACTCTCACTATGGGAAATACAAAATGTAAGGTTCAACCCTGTAACTGGGCCACAACCAGTCCCCCTCACAAAACCCTGCCATTCAATCCTATTATGCACCTTTATTCTCGCCGCTGCCAAACCGAATTCCTCGTCTCCTTCAGCATTTCCGTTTACTGATTCAATCCACTTCTTCGGTCTCCCAGCCGTACGATTCCCAACACACTCGCCCCTATACATCCCGCTTAACCAACCGAGTATCATTCATCCTTTCCACATGACCAAACCATACTTTCATTTTCATCTATTCTCTCGTTTACCCCTTTCTCACACCACACAACCTCTAATACGTTCATTCTTCATTTATCATGTCTTCTCACACTAGCACGCCCCTAAGATTGTTCCATCTGAACACATTGTTTTAGATCTATACTTCTATTCCAGACCATAGTTCTCACTAGTATACGTTAACACAGGTAAACAACATCACCCTCATGTAAGACCCATAGCACGCACTCAAGACTTAAGTCCCTTAACATTCACCAACGATGTAATTGCACCAGCAACCTTCTGCCATTCACAACTTCCTACTTACACTCTGCATCAATGTACCTTACTCATCCAACACCATACCTCTAAATATTTAAACTCCGTCACTTGTTCCAGCTGTCTCACCATCTAGCATAAACTTTACCACTGAAGGATGTCTCACTGCACAGCCATACCCAACTCTTATACTACTTGTACTTCAAACCCCTCCCCATTTACCACACCTCTCTCAAATCTCCTACCAATCTCTCTCAACTCTCTTCAGATTCGTCCACACAAAACCAAAATCATCCGCATATAATAGTAAGGCAACCTCCACTCCTCTCCATTCTTCATCATTCTAACACCATTTCCTGCCATCCCCCTAATTCTTTCATAACCCCATTCCATATACAAATTGAATAACCAAGAGAGACATAACACAACCCTGCCTCACTCCGCTATTAAACTAAAACCAATCAACTTTGACACGTATTATTCTTTACAACGCCTACACTATCGTCATACATACTTTTATTCCATTCAGAAGAATCCTACCACCAACACCAATATATCCACTAACACCTGCATAGAGCTTCGAGTATTAACCCTATCATACACCTGTGCAAATCCATAAAACCTAAATACAATTATATTCTTCTTCTCCTTTATTTTCTCAATCATTTGTTTTCAATGTAAAGATTTGATCTTTTCACAATTAACACACTCCTAACCACCTTGTTCTTCACAATCAGTCCTTCAGTACTCGACGCACTCTTCAACCAAATACAGCATATATCTTCCCATACAAACACTCAATAAAACTAATTTCCTCTATAATTTCTACAGTTTCCCCTTTTCTCCCTTACTATTCTTAATGTCTATTACTGCTCTCCTCCAGTCCCTCGGAACTACCCTCCTAAACTCTTGTATTAACACAACTTCCATATTCAATCAATCACATCTCGCCTCGTTCTTAATCCAATTTCACCAGTAATTTCACGATATACCTGCTCAGATTTACCATATCTTCAGACTTCTCACTCTAGCCCTATACCTCCTCCTTGCTAATAACCTCATCCCCAAATAACTATTCCTTTCTTGCTCCTTCAAACTCACACACATTACTATCACCTCTTCATTATGCCAATATTATGCAGATTTTCGCAGTGTTTCCTTCATACTCCCCTCAGCATCCTTCATCAGTTACAAAAACACCATCCACTATTCATTATTCTAAGCAGGTTCCCTTTATTCTCCCTCTTAACCTTTCGCGCTTTCCTTCCAGAAAAGCTTCCTCACTTCCTTTCAAAAGAGTCCCCATTCATCCTCCTTCCAAACTGCTTATTTTACCTCTTGTTTTCTCTACGTATGCACCTTAGTATTTCTTTTTTCCTCCTTATAGTTCCAAACAAGCAGGTTTCTTTTGAAACTTCATTGTCTTTTAGCACACTCAACCACGCTTCTTTTTCACCTTTAACCGCTTTTCATCACCTCTTCATTCCACCACGCTCTGTTAACATTCTAACTTCCTTACTTTAGCACATCCACACATGTTTCTTTTGCACTACTAACAATTGCTTCCTTGATTTGCTCCCAGATTTGTTCATTTTCAATTCACCTCACATTCAATGATTTACTTGCGAGTGCCTCTTACATACTTATACCTTATACCTTGTTCGCTTAAATTCTCACTCTTAAATTTTATCCACGTCTTTCCGTATCACCTTTCCCCATCCAAGCACCCACTAACTTAATTTTAACATAGCGATTCGATAATCTTATTCCTAAAATCCCATTCCTAAACCCCTCACTAGTGGATTTAACATCCAACACATACTTCAACATCTCCTTCTTCAACAACACAAAAGTCAATCATACTTTTCACTTCGATACCGTTTCTACAATTTAAATTATTTATCAATTATATATATATATATATATATAATAATATATATTATATATATATATATATAATATATGATATATAATATATATATATATATATATATATATATATTTATATAATATATATATTTATATATATACAATATATATATATATATATATATATATATATATATATGCACCCATAACCCTTTTTCAGATGTCTGACATACCCTCGTCATCCGCCAGCCCTTCCCATTCCGACCCACAACAACCTTCAGTATGTGAGGATCCACATCCTCAACCATCCACTTCCGACCCTCAACAAGCTTCAGAAACGTCATCCTTTTCTACGAGAGACGAGCTACCAAGGGTGCAGAAAGCTTCGTATAGGAGGAGGAAGCTAAACACAGATGATGCAGTTATAATAACCCTATTTCCAGGGGAAGAGTCGGAGGATGACATGTTTTCTGACGATGAAAATGGAGATGTCGAACTGCCATTTGCACCGGAGACCCCATTGTCTGACCAGGAGGCAGAGACGATTATGCACTCTTTGCAAACCCGGAATCTCGTTGAAGTCAATTATGGGCAAGACATTGAGGATGAAGAACCCCCTTCTCTTCCTGTCCCTTCTGCAAAAAGAAGGGCCTGCCCTTCGAAACCAATCTGGAGGAAGGTTCCCTTTCTTCCCCCTGATAACCTTTCCTGGAAGGACCAAGACCAATATAAAGTTGAAGATTCATGGTCCAGTTTCACTCCAGTTCAATTCTTTTTCTTTTTTTTTGATCTTTCTCTTTTTTCTCATATTGCTGAACATTCCAATCTGTATGCCTTGCAATCAGTTGGCAAGGAACTAAAGCTCCAAGCCGACGATGTTAAGGTGTACATTGGGATTCTCATGAAACTGGCAATCCTTAACCCCCCTTCTTTCCGTTATGTTTGGCAAAGGTCCTCCGGATTGGATAACATCACAAAATTTATGAGTAGGGACAGGTTTTTTGAAATGAAGAGATTTCTTCATTTCAATGACAAAACCCTGGAAAAACCAAAGGACCATCCGGAGTACGATCGACTTCAGAAAATTCGGCATGTTATTGAGAGGGTGAGGGGTAATTGCAGGAAACTTCCTTTGGAAGAATATCACTCTGTGGATGTGCAAATGATTCCTACAAAAGCCCATCACTCTCTCAAACAATATCAACCGAATAAGCCACATAAGTGGATATAAAGTCCTCACTAAGACCGGACACAGTGGTCTATTTTATATCGATTCATTGATGTACCAAGGAAAGGGACAGTGACCGACGACGAGGTTGGTGCTCTTCTCCTACTTCTGAAGTTGAATCAAGATCAGTACCTGAAAAAAAGAATACAAGATATTTTTTGATAACTGGTTTCGTCCATGGATTTGAGGCAGGTATTTGAGGGAGAAGGTATTCTCATTTGCATCAACGGTGCTCCCAGTATCGACTGAAAGGAATCACATTCAAGGATGAAAAAGATCTGAAGAGAGGGAAAGGGAAGCTGATGCATGATTGGTTGATAGGTTACGCTGATTGTGATTGCCATACGTTGGTTGATAACAAGATCAGACACCATTATCCAATATGTCCTGGTATTGAACCACACAATAGGTGCCGCGATTGGGAAGCAAAGGAAAACAAATATGTTGATATCGAGAAGGCCATTTGCTGTACAGGAATACAACAAGTACCTGGGCGTAGTTGTCGGATATGCTCATTGAGCTATACCGGAAGAAATTCAAGTCCAGAGAAAATGGTACACTCGTATCTGTTATTATTTGTTGGACCTTAGCGTTGCAATGCCTGGCTGTTATACCGGAAGGTCCATGTGAGCAAAGTTCTCCTCAAAAAGAACATCATGCCACTAGTCGATTTCAAAAAGGACATAGCGCATGGGCTTATGAATTGTAGGAGTAGTGGCCACCCCGCAGGAAGACCTTTCGAAAGCCGGGGCCAGAGCGAATGCAGAACGAGGAAAACAAGAGGTTCAAAACAGAGAATATGCTCCCGCACAATCTGTCAGGCATGACAACCTTTCCCACTGGCCAGTGCTTACAGAGGGGAGGAAAACTTGCAAACTTTGCAAAAAGCTCAAGATGTCAGTCATTTGGGAAAAATGCAAAGTTCATCTTTGGCCTCTCCCTCGACAACAAATACCACGTGCTGTATCAATATCATAAGCATAGGTGCTAGTCTGCTTTTACCCTCTCTCCGCCTATTGCACTCTTCATATATATATATATATATAATATATATATAGATAATATATATAGATAATATATAATATATATATATAGTATATAATATAAAATTATATGATAATATATAATAAAATATATATAGAAATATATATATATATATATATTATATAAATAATATATCATTTGAAAAAGAGGTATATAGATATATATTATATTTATATATAGTGAAAATGAAATTATATATATATATATAATAATATATATATATAATAGTATATATATATATACTATATATATATATAAATATATATAATATATATATAATATATAGTATAATATATAAAATGATTTTATATTTCAATCCCCAGAGAACAAATCTTATTTTATATAAATAATTCAAACAAACTACATAATCAATGCTATTATTAAAAAGCGAATTTACTTGTTTCGAAAGTAATTTACAGTATTATAGCAAATTATTGCTAGAGTGCCAAAAATTTTTAAATATACTCTTAAGTCCGGACCCTGGTGTAATTTTTTTTATTCTGCACTAAAAAATGTAATGGTCTTTTCAAAAACCCATTCTAATGTTTTATTAGGTCCTATTTCACCTTGAATTACTGCAAGAAATATTTTCATACAATTTTCTTCCACGGTCAATTATCCTTTTCTTTGCGGTAATTCTTTTTGGGGACGTGGATGGTCTTGTGGTTAGAGCATCCGGTTATTGTTAACACTTGCGACGTGGTGTCCAATGTTCGAATCCCGCTGCATGGGAGAGTAAAATCTCCTGCTGACTCATTCATCTTAAAATGGGGCCAGGCTGTGAAGACTCAGCAATTTATGGATGAGGAAAACCTGTGCTTTAAAACTACACTTGAAGCGTTCTTTTTTGACGTTGACTGGCGCCTAGGTGTTAAGAGCATCTTGGTTATGTAAAACTGCGACGCGGTGGTCCAATTGTTCGATCCCGCTGATGGAGAGTAAAAATCTTGACTCATTCATTTATAATATAAATAAATAATAAGTATAATAGTATAATATATATATATAATATATTATATATATATATATATATATATATAGATATATATATAATATTTATATTATATATATATATATATATATATATAATATATATATATAATATATATATTAGATATAATATATATATATAGTATTAAGATTGCTCTACCACTACAGGGAGAAGGAAATAATGCAATTTATATATATATATATATATATATATTATAATACTATATATATATATATATAATAATAATATATATATATAATATTATAATATATTATATAGTAATATATATAATATATATATATATATTATACACACACACAAGTGATGAAGGTGCTGCTACCATATAGGACAAGGACCGAGACGCTGGTTCAATCCATTCGCGTAGCAGATTGGATTTTATCTACGCTTGGGGCAATAATTAAAAACTCAACTTGCGAACACGGTTGGTGCGCTGGTTTGGAAGCGGCCTTAAGGTTTGATTCCTCGTGGCCCCGTCGTTACCCCCTGCAAGGGAATAAAGCACGTTCAAAAGGTAGTTTTCATATATAATATATATAGTTTATATATTAATGATATATATTAATATGTAGTATATATATATCAGGATATTAGTTATAAATACGCTTAATATTAGTACTCAGTTCTATATACCTCACGATAAAGAACAATACAAGTGCCTAAATAACTCAAAAGCTCAAAATAATCAGTTGTTAACTATATACTCCAAAGAAAATAACATAATCTCAAAATATGCTACAAGATATAACAACATTTCATATTGTTAGCTCCGTCAAATGAAGAAGTAATAGAGTAATAAGAGGGTATGAAATATAAAAAAGTGATTAAATTTAATTATGTTTCTGGGCCTCATGCTTTAGGACTCAGTTATAGTCCTAGTAGTATATATGATTAGCAATTTTTGAAAGAGCAGTGAAATATTATTAATATGAGTAAAAATGAGAGTTAATGGAGTGATTATGTCGAAAAGTAGGGCTGTAGTGACAATATCTGAGATATCCACTAAAGCACATATTTTTTTAAATATATAATATAGTATAAAAATAATATAATAAATGAGATATAAGGTATTCCTGATTGTAAATATATTAGGAATGATATGAATCACCACATACAACCATTTAATATGTATAGTAATTGATAATATATAGTGAGGTGCTAAAACATAACGTAACCAACATTGTCAATAACTTTATTCATACATAATATAGTTATTATATAGAGAAAATGAAACATTCCGATATACCTACCACTTCAATTATTAATATATAGTAATGAGTTTACAATGGTAAAGAAAAAGGCTTTAGGATATTAGATCTACAAAACACTAATGCCGAACCATTACTCTAAGCGATACGAACACATATATCCAGTTTATTCTCCATTCTCATATAAGACATATCGCATATGAATCCCCTGTTAAAACCCAAAAACTACCTAACATTCCAGCTTCATACAGAACGAATAAATTATGCTAGAGATATATAGAAAATAGAAAGTTGCTCAAAACTTTTTCAATAGCTTTTCGTAAAATTTAAAAAGGTTTCATCAAAAACATTGCTTGGCAACATTACGAATGAATTATGCTATGTAAACTGGCCTAACAAAAACCCACAAACAGCACACACACACTTTTAAATATCCAGTGGTGAAGTATCACATAATCAAAACAAAATAAATCTTATTATTATTAGTTACATATAATGATAACTATTTTTATTAAAAGAACTCAAAGAGAATAAGTTAATAACCATAAAATGAATCCACAGAATAGCTTCGCAATTCTTCCCTGACTTCAGTTCTGTTTACCCACTATTAATTAGACTCACCCTATAATTAAACATTTAATCTTATTCTATCTAACCTTAACAAAAAGATTGAGATAGTCTCTCCACAGACTATTCACAGCCTAATGTTTATACAATCACCTTAAAAGGAGAAAGCAAACCTTCTTATATCTTTCCCTCCAGCCCTTTTTTTCCTTCTATATATTCTTTTATTCCTTTTACATCCACTCTATTCTTGGTAAAAACATCTTCCAATTGATGCCTTGTATCCATTCATTCAGCCTTCAAAATCTTCTCTTCCATCATCCACTTGATCTATGCTATATCTATACTTAAGCATTTACTCACCTCTTATGATGCAGAATATATCGCGTTCTTTAAAGTTCTACTATCCGTATATACAACAACATCCAATCTATCACCGCCAACAATTTCATTCTAACACTCTTCCAGATATATATACCTGCTTGACTTACCTCAATAAAGGTAATCCTTCGGCTTCAATCGTTGATCTTGCAACTCTTTTCTTACACCTCGACTTCCAAGCAATCGGACATTTTTCTTTTTTTGTCTTAATGCAACAATATACCCCACTTGTGGACTAACAGAACCTTCCATACCATAAGAAGCATCCGTATACACCTCCACTTGAATCTTGCCAACTAAAGTACTCAGCCATATTCCCATATCAATCACTTTACTTTTTTTAATCACATTTACTAATTTCCTCGTTTCTTCTACCTTCTATCGCTCACATTAAAACATAGATCCAGCCCCGTTTGTCCACTCAACCAGTTCATCTGTCTGACTAATGACCTATACGTCGTTAATTTATTGCTTTCCATTTCTCTATCACCAAAAAAAATCCTTTTTATCTGGGACACATACAGTTTCCATTTACTTATCCTGTTCCAACCATACACCATCTTGTTCATGAATATTCACACTTATATATTAAAACCCTTGTACATCTTTTGACCCTATTTTAAGTCTTTCTTTCATACCTTTAATGACAGTATCCATAAATCTTTTAAAAAGCCCAAAACAAAAATCATCCACATGATTACACATAATACCTACCAAACGACTTCCATTCTTCCACATAAACAGTACAGGTTCAAATTTACTTTTCATACATCTTAGTTCAGCAATCACAGACTTCACTTTTTCATACTATATACTCTTGCAGCATCTTTTAATCCATACACAGTCTTTTTTAACTCCCAGATACATCCTTCTTCTTTTGCTTCTTTCAGAGGAGTCGCATACAAACACCTCTTAATCACGTCCCCTTGTAAATACGCAGGTTTTATGTCAATTGAGTTACACTCCCATCCTTCTCTTTTATAACACTTAAACACAATCTTAATACTTAACCAGAACAAGTAGACGCTTCTAATTATTAAATCATCATCTTCAAAACCTCTCGCAACCAACCTTGCCTCACACAGCTCTTTATCTTTCATTTTTTAAGTGACAACCCACCTAATAGATATTCTTCTTCGACCTGTATCCTTAACATTCCAAAACATTATTTGGTTCCCAATTATCAATTTCTTTCAATTTAGCTTTTAACACTTTCATCATGCCAGTTACCAATTAGCCATACCTCCTCTTGATCATCTATTCATTCTATGCCCTTATAATCACGAAAATCAATCCAATATCATTACCACTGCTTGCGTTTTGAATATTATAAGAATCACTCCATTTTTTACTTTCCACCTTACCAGCTCTACTAAGTACCTTCACATCGATACTCTTCTTTTCTTTTTTCACACATCTATACCTTTTTCCTATCTTAATTTTTTCTCTCATTTCTTTTGCATTCATGCTGTTCATCTTGTACGGGTTTTTCCTCTATATCAACTTCAACAAATTCATCCTCATTTTCGAAACCTATACTTTCATTGGCACATTCTTTTATGTCACCATTTTTTCTTCCATTCTCCCCATCATCTATCTCATCCAGAATATTCCCATTTGGTACCTCTGCTAACCTTGTAATATGTACCCTAGCCACCTCCCTTAACGTCCCTCCATGTTTAAATATCACAGTCTTAACCATCCCTTCCTATCACTTTTACTGGGCCTCTCCGCTCTTTGTCAATTTTTCTTAAAATACACATTCTCACCCGATTCAGCTAAATCTAATTTATGTTCCCTTATCTGGCCCTTCATAGCTCTTTTTACTCTCTCATCTCCCTCATGTTGAATGTGTATTAATCTACTAGATTTAATGCCCTCCAAATGACTTCCTAGAATTTCCCCTTCAAAGCCCAAAATACCCATACTAGCCTCTCTCATTTGTATAATTAGGTACCCTAACATTCTTTCCAAACACTTAACTGATTAGGCGAATACCCCCTTCTATTCAATGAACTATTCTTAGAAGCCATTGATCACAGTCACAGTAGACATATATTCTTACTTGCACCCTCATCTTTCTTCTCATAGAATCCTTTAATAAACCCACCATTACCTCACAGACTTTCAGCAGCAGTTACCCATTGAGACATACTGAACCTTTCACACAAACTTTTCATTTCCTCATTCTGAAACTTCAATCCTTTATTTATCACTCAAAAACCTTTCAGTCGCACCAAATACACTAATCCACTTCTCCAACACCTTTTCAACTATTTCTTTTGAATCCTTAAATCTCGCCGAAACAGTTTGACAATACCTGGTACACAGATCAACCATTACGAGAAACCTCTGACCCTCAGTTTCCCCTAAATCCATAGCTACCGTATCAGTAAATCCTTTTGCAAGAGAAAAACCAAACAATGGTCTACTTGGAGTCTTTTGATATCTCTCACAGACATCACATCCATCACTCACCTTCTCTATATGTCTTTTTATCTTCTTAATTGTCCCCATAAGAATCTTAATCAAATCCCATGACCTACTGCTCATAGGATGCCCAAATTGTAATTATTTAACTTCTCTCGCTTTCATTCACTAATCTATCTCTTATTATGTTCTTGACCCACCAAACATTTAAAACTAATTCTTTTTAATTTTTGTTTTGTACAGACGTCCATAAGCAGTGCTGGCCGAGAAGAAAGCTGTTCAAAAGTGAAAAGGACATCTAGAAGCAGACCTTTAATGTCTGAAACATATGATCAGATCACTAAAAATAAATACAAGGAAAACCTCAGTTGCAGATATTGCAATTCTTGTTTTAAAAGCTTAGATGTGTTGAAAAGTCATTTAAAGACACACAACAAAAAAAAATTTAAATGTGCCCATTGCGATTATAAATGTAATAACAAATCATTGCTTAGAAGCCATGTGCTAATTCACAACGATGAAAAATTAATTAAATGTTCTGTGTGTAACTATGAATGTAACCATAAAGGAAGCTTGAAATTGCACATGCTTAATACGCACGAAAATATAAAATTATTTAAATGTTCTGAGTGCAACTATGAAAGTAATCATAAAGGAAGCATAAAATTACATATGGTTAGGCATGGAAATGCTAAATTTTTTAGATGTTCAGAGTGCAAATATGAATGTAAATTTAAAGAGAGCTTAAAAGCACACATGCTTACGCATGGAAGTGCTAAATTATTTGAATGTTTGGAGTGCAACCATAAATTTAATAATAAAAATTGCCTAAAACGACACATGCGTTTGCATGGAAATCCAAAATTATTTAAATGTTCTGAGTGCAAAAATGAACGTAATCAGAAAGTATGCTTAACCCACATGGTTAAGCATGAAAAAGTTAATTTATTTAAATGTTTGGATTGCAACTATGAATGTAATCAGAAAGAACAATTAAAACAACATATTCTAAAGCACAGAAATGTAAGACACATAAGAAATGTAGCACAGATATGGGGAAGAAAGAAATCAGAAGCTTATAAACTAATGGAATAGTCCAGCAATGACAAAGCAATATAAAGGAGTGATTGGGGGAAGTATATATATTGATGGCGATATATTAGTAGAGATATTTAGCAAATTCTTACTTAAAGCAGAAAAGAGAAGATAAAAACACCGTAAGATCGTACACTTCGAACAAGATGGCATAGAAAACGCATTGGAGGAGAGAACATCGGTGACATGTAGAATATGTGAGCAGGGCACCAAATCTGTTTCTTACATCTTAGCGAAGTGTCAAATACTACTAAATCACCATCTGTATACAGAAAGATAACACCATTTGCATGTTAATACATTTCAAATTATGCCAGAAATATAACATCAGATTGGAAGTGACAAGTTATTGAAAATATAATACCCCTGAATTAGAGGAAAATTAAGAAGTCCTGTTATTATACGGTTGAGTCATCCCAACAGATATCAGTCACCCATAAAAGACCTTCATCGTATTAAAGGATAAGAGGGAGCAGAAATGTTTTATAATACAGTTGAGGGTTTCATTGGACAAGAATTTGGTAGCTTTTGAACGGGGGAACAAAAATTAAAATACCAAAGATAAGAATAATGTGGGGAATTGATGACAGTAGTGATCCTGATAGTGGTAGGATCGTCATTTGTAGTCAAAAAAGTTTTCTAGAACATCTAAAGAAGCTTTCCCAGTGTTGTTTAGTTACCACCTTAGAATTGGGCACAATTGTGGTAAGAAAAATCATTGCTATCCTAAGACTTGTATTAGAATATTAAAATTAGATAAAGAATTAGGATGGTCAAAGTTTGACCATGGCCATTGGTCATCTTAACAATAACCCCTTAAAAGGGAGAAAAAAAAATTATTTAAATATTCTGAGTACCAATATGGATGTAAGATAAAAAGAAAGTTAAAAAAAAAAAAAAAAGACCACGTGTTTAAACTAGGAAATATTTAAATATTAAAAAGAATCGAAGCTCTTTTAATTCAGAGTTGAGTGCAGGAAATAAAGTAGAACCCATCAAAACGTTAACCGCACATCTGATCCAGTGCAGTTGTGTTGTGATATATTGGTTCCAAGAAGACCTGAACAGAATGACAAAACGACACAGAACGAATTCCAGACCTGAACAGAATTGACAAAACGACAAGAAAAATGCTAAATGCCCACCAATTAAATGATAAAGGACGTACTCCCGAGAATGTCTACAAAACGAACGCAGAGATGGGTATATGGGGTTGGTAGAGATAGATTACATATATAAAAGAAAAGTAATAAGGCTGGGGAAGTACCTAGAAAGTACAGAAAACCGATTCCTCCAATGGGTGTGTCAACACCAAAGTGGCATGCTAACAACAACGAAAATAGATTTCATGAATATGAATAACATTAGAATAGAACAAGGCCAAAGGTGGGAAGAATAAACGAAAAGATTGGGTTATTAAAATATAAATTTGAGGCAGAGAGCAAGACTAAATATAGAAACCCCATGGAAACTAGTAATGACAAAGGGATATAAGAAAATCATTGATGAAAGTTATATAGACAAGGAGAAATTGGAGATATTCACTTAGGGATGATTACAAGCTGCTGAAGAAAATTATGGCCGCTCAAGGTCGAACACTCGGAACAAAATGACACAGAAGGCACACAGAGGAGGAGAACTCGGTGGTAAATGTAGAGTGTATGAACAGGATACAGAATCTGTTCCTCACATTTTAACAAGGTGTCATACTTTGCTAATAGTAATCGGAACGTTGGGCGTAATAAATAATAAGTATTGTAAAACATTTTGAGAAGCTCCCAGTTAGTGATGTAAAATTCCTGGAAATTTAAAACTGGGAATGTTCCGGGAATATTCCCAAAAATTCATAAATTCCCGGGAATTTATGATTATGTTTTATTACACAAAATTTATTTAGTAACTTAACTAATTCTGGAACCAAGTTGACTTAAGATAAAAATAAGTGTTTTATCATCATATCAATGGTTTGGCAAATAAAATATATGTCCAATCATTTAATTTTTTTTTTTTTTTTTTTTTTTTTTTTTTTTTTGTGAAAGAATTGAATTAAATCATAATTTTTTGTTTCTAATATCAATTGCTTGTTCAAAATTAATTTTCAATTACAATTTACAATAATGAAATGTTTTAAAATGTATAAACTATGGCTGCTAGGCCAAGAACAAACAAAAAATAATAAAAAAAATGAAAAATTTCGTTTTAGGAAGAATAATAAAAATCAGTTATACTTATATATTTTGAACTTCCCTTTTTATAACCTAAATAAGGCACATGTTTATAAAGCACTAAGAATAAAAAAAAATATATATGATTATAGAAGTCATTTAGTAAGCTTATAATCCGGATTCCAGATTATATAATAACTGTAATTAGAACAATCGATTTAAAATATGATGACACTGTACTGTGTATTTAAAGATGGAAATTTTTCTAGCTTGATTATCCTAATTACAGCATATATAATATTATAGTAACATATTCTGGAATTTGGATTATATTTAATAACTTGTATAATAATCATCTTATTCATATGCCATATATGATCAGACTTCTCGTTCCTACTTACGTCTCCTAGACCCCATCCAAAATGAGGGTCTCTATTGCAACGGGGGCTTTCCGTTCTTCACCTAAAGAGAGCCTGAAGGTGGAAGCTGGTTTTATGCCTCTGGCTCTGAGAAGGGAGCACCCCACGTGTTCCCTATACGTCCGACTACGATCTTCTACACCCTCAGTTCTGATTTCCATCCTTGATCCAGTGGCCTTTCGCCAGCCATTTTGGCCGTTTGCATCGGTGGTGGTGGATGTATTTGAATACCTCCGGATTCCACTTCGAGCTGTTTTGCTTTACTCGTATGATCATTGCACCGATCCATGGTTACATCCATCCCCAGGTATGCACAAAGATGTGGAGACTGTCCCTCTTTAATGCACCCTTTCCTCCATCCTCAACGCAGTCTTCTCCTCACACCAGGCTAGTCACGCAGCCTCGATAGCTGTCTTTACTGATGGCTCCAGGACTAACGATGGTGTGGGAGCATCGGCTGTATATCCTGACCGCCCTCTGTCCCATACAATGCCTTCCGGCTCCTCTGTCTTTACGGCATAGCTGGTGGCACTGCTTCTTCCCATTTCTAGGGTTCTCATTCTTGATGGATCTGACCACGTCACCATCTTTTCCGACTCTCAGAGCGCGCTTCTCGCAATTCAACAACGGTTCCCTAGGACTCCCTTGGTTTCCATCATACAACGTTTCTTGTGCTGACTCCATGCCCGTCATAAAGTGCAGTTCTGTTTTGTTCCCTCTCATGTGGGAGGTGCGGATAATGAGCGTGAAGATGGGGCAGCAGTTCAGGCTGCGGCCTCCCGTAAATCCTGCAACGCGTACCTCCTTCGAGACCTCAGTATGGGACTTTCCGCAACCGACGACTACGCCCCCATCAAAAGTGGCTTCAGATCCAGCTGGCAAGCCTGTTAGAGTGAGGATCTGTGGGGTGCCAAACTCCGCTTAGCTAAGCCCCTCGTGAATAGTTGGTCTCTCCCGATTCGCCTGTGCCGACAACGGGAGGCGACACTGACACGACTCGGAATTGCCCACACTCATTTAACACATGGGTACCTCATGTCAAAGGACCCTTCCTCCTCTTGTCCGTTTTGCCAGGCTCTCTCTCTCTCTCTCTCTCTCTCTCTCTCTCTCTCTCTCCTCTCTCTCTCTCTCCTCTCTCTCATCTCTCTCTCTTTCATCTCGTCTCTCTCTCTCTCTCGTCCTCTCCTCTTCTCTCTCTCTCTCTCTTCTCTCGTCTTCTCTCTCTCTCTTTCTCATCTCTCTCTCTCTCTCTTCTCCTCTCTCTCTCCTCTCTCTCTCCTTCTCTCTCTCTTCTCTCTTCTCTCGTCTCTCGTCTCTCTCTCTCCTCTCTCTGCTCTCCTCTCTCTCTTCTCTTCTCCTTCCTCTTCTCTCTCTCTCTCTTCCTCTCTCTCTCTCTCTCTCTCCTCTCTCTCATATATTGATTGATTGCCCCGCTTTGGCATCACCACGTCTTAGTTACTTACTTGCTATCTCCTTCATTTCCTATAGAAATCGACTTTCCTCCATTCTTGCTGAATCTCTGGATCTTTCGTTCTTATGAGAACTGTATTTACTTCATCTTTTGTAATTAGTTTCCATTGACGTTTCATTTCGTTATGTCTAGGTGCAGATCCTAGTGTTATTTTCACTAGTGTAACCGCTTTACAGTGAGCATTGTCTGCCACTGTACAGGATCAAAAAAAAAATATCTTAATCATATTGATTTAGGATATATGTAGATTGATTGTTTCCCTAACTTTCATAGTCCATAAGTCGTCGTCCTTATCATCCTCAAATTCATCATCGTTCTCATCTTAAACTTCTTCCTCATCTTCCTGCTCTTCTTCATCCTCTTCTCTCGTACGTTTTGTTGTACTTGTACCAGAACGAAGGGGGATGTTCTCCAAAACGAGAACATTCACCACATTTTTTTTTTTTTTTTACTGTTGACTGGAGTTGAACGTTCATAAGTTTCCAATTGTAGGAGAGATCGGTCAACTTCGCAGCTCGCTCAGATGGCAAGCGGTTCCTCTTTTTACTGTGAATCCATGAGAAAGTGGTAAAGGTGCGTTCTGTAGCCGCAAACGTGACTGGAGTGCCTTAAGATGCGGATGGCCACATCTGCAATATCACAGGTTCCGCTTAACCCTCTCCACCACAAAAAAGGTTAGGTCTTGTTCTTTTCTTCCCCAAATCCTTCCCAAAGAAACCTCCTAGAAAATAATCCTTGTTTATCTCTGTAATCGGCAAAATGCTTCACAACCTCCAAATTCATGTGCTGTGCACATTCACAAACAAAGCTTATCGCATCCAAGAACTGCATAGGCTCCAGCAAGCTTCCTTGTGAAGATGGATCAAGTACATTCGCAGGCATTTGATATCAGCAATAAGTTTAGAGGAAAACAAGTTTCACCGGATTAACCACTAAATTCATTTTTTTACAAAGAATGTCTACAAAGTTTATTTGATTAAAAAAATATTCTGCTGAGTTTACAATTTTTTCAATATCATTTATTATTGATCACTCTATGAATTTGAGGTTCATTTGAATCAATTGCCGTAATAAGAAGTACAACTAGTTTTAGCAATTCTACCATCTTCTGAACTCTGACCCAGAAAACGCGATAATCAAGAAGTTTTCTCTTCATATCTGTTTCAAGATCTGCTTTTTCATTTACAGCTAAAGTCTGCATTACAACTTTATTAGACTGTAAGCTCTGTAGATAGAAAAGATGGCTTCCCTATTTAGTCTTCCCAGGCAACTTAAGAGAAATTCTTTCTGTGAACCATTTTTCATCTGAAATTTCATCAAATATCGCTTGTAAAAAGAATATGCTTGATCTTTTTCTTAACAATCTTAATGACTTTGGCAAAGAAATTCTTGACAGTTTGGCAGCCTAAATATCCAAACATAGTAAATGTAAAAAATGGGTAAGACATCCCAAAGGTACCATGTGAGGGTACTTTTATTTACCAAAGTCAAAGCTGCCTTAATGTGTGCAGCATTGTCTGCAATAACTAACAAATTTTCTGGACCTTACTTTTCAATTACTTTCATTGGGACGCACCAGATACTCGCAATTATGTTTCTCAGTTTTAGTCATTTTAAAATCTACATAAAATGGTTCTGGTTTTAATGATGGAGTCATTTTTTTAGATTGCTCCAGCCATCACGCTGCAGATGGAGATATTTTTTGTGTCTGTGTCTTGCAGTTGCTTGTTTATATCTGAGTGATTAAATTTACTAAACTGTCCAATGTACTTTTATGTTTACAGGAAAGGGAGTGACGTCATATTTGAACAAGGATTTTCGTTTTTTATATATAGTGATGACATAGTGTTAACTCTTTAATTTTATTATTTATTTTAATGTATTTTATTTTCTTGATTAAGAGGACTTTAATATTACTTTAACATTATAACTTTATGAGGTGGTCGTGACCTTTGATTTAAGTATTTTAACTAGATATCATAGTAGTAATTTTATCGTGCAGTTTAAATATACCTGATGAGGAGGATGTATTTTTCCCTAATTTTGAAGGCAAAAAAGTATTGGAAGATAAAGTAAAGGAGTTGGAAAGCTAGGTTGAAAATAAGGTGTACGAGGCCGTAAATAAAGAAGTCAAAAAGTATTAACAACCAGATGGATAGTGGCAAAAAAAATGAAAGAGTGGAAAAGGGTTTGTAAGGCAAGGTTAGTGGTGAGAGGTTTTGAAGAAAAAGATGGAGAATATTCTACAGACGCACCCACATGTGTTACTGAAACTTTAAAATTATGTATAGGAATATCAAAAAGATATTTGGTTGGAAATGTAAAACAATGAATATTAAGATAACATATCTACAAGGAAATAAACTTGAAAGAACAGTTTATATATCACCTCCGAAAGAATCAAGAACAGACAAAATATAGAAGTTAAAGAAGGCAGTTTATGGATTGAAAGATGCAGCTAAGGTTTGGTTTAATAAAGTGGTAAAAATGATAAAAGAAGTAGGTGGAGAGAAATGCTCATTAGATCCAACAATATTTAGCTGGAAGAGAAATAATGAACTAATAGAAGTGATGTGTACCGACGTGGACGATTTATTCTACAGAGGAAATGGCATATTCGAAGAAGTCATAGCGGCAATTAAAAAAAAAGATAAAAAAAGGAACAGAAGAGCAAAGATTATTTAAATACATAGGAGTGAAAATGAAACAAGAAGAAGTAAGTGTATGGATGAATCAAAAAAATTATATAAAACGGATGCAAATAGATGATATCTACGGACCTAAGAGAGAGAAAGAATTAAATAAAGAAGAAATGGCAAGGTACAGATACATTAAGATCACTTATTATAGGCTATAAGAGACTACTGGAGTATCATATGATATAAAGGCTAATAAGATTAGGTTAATAGTAGAGATATTGAGGAAAAGTTAGTAGAGTAATAGGGAAAATAAGAAGAGAAGAGTTTAAATAAAAATGGAGGAGTTAAGAGAAGGAAGAATTAGGTTTTAAATGTACACAAACACTTCACTGGGAAATGTCGACAAAGAGAAGTCGCAAAATAGGTTAATAATTAATTTGGTAGATGAAAGTAAGAAAAAGTGTCCGATATTTTGGAAATCGGTAGTTGCCAAGAGGGCGGCGAGATCAACAATAGAAGCAGAAACGTTAGTATAAAAACTATTACATACTTCCACATATATATATCTTCTATTTTGTGTTTAATTTAGGATATAAAAACTATTAGTTATATATATATACAGGATCTTCTATTTATTAGTTTTAGCGGAATTTATATTTTTGTGTCCATTGGATATAAACAGGATCAGAAAATTTCAAATTAAAAATCACTATAGTTCAATTACTGATTCAATAACGGCCGTGATCGTAGCTCGTGCTTATTCAAATTTAATATAATCAAAATTGTTAAGGGGTATGGAGGTAAATTGGAAGGTAAATTGTCTAATTTTTCTTTCCTTAATCCATCATCACTCACGCCCTATCTCTATTCTCTTACCTCTACTATTCAATTACCTACTTGTAAGTGCTATTTTACCAAAGCATTAGGCTGAGTTACTTTCTCAAGAATTACCAACACAATTACCAACACAATTACCAACACAATTACTTTCTCAAGAATTACCAACAAACAAGGTAAGACTTATGTAGATACACAATTGTACATATATATTATTTTTTAGTTTTAAAATTAGCATTAGTTGAAGGTCCTGAAACAAAAATTTATTTGAAAAACATATGGAAAGAAATTACATTGGAAAATGTTTCTATAGGAAAAAAAACTGATAGCAAAACATTGAGTAAAGCAATCTATTCCACCACTTCAGGAGTGACGAAGGTACAAAGGTTCCTATAGCGCTGTTATTTTAAAAAAAAAATGATAGAAAAGAACGAAATAAATAAAATAAAATGGATAAACACAAAAGCACAGATAGCGAATGTGTTAACGAAAGAAGGAGTGAGAGTCGACAACATGAGGTTATATGTTGAAATAAAGAGGACAGGAGAGGAAGAGGAGAGAGAATAGAAAAATGGTTTAGTTGATAAAATCTATTAAACTATTCAATGTAATTTTATAATTACAGAAAAGGGAGTTTCATCGTCTTTGAAGAAGGATTTCATCTTATGGATTGACGTCATCATTGAAAATTTTGTTTAATTTTAATAGAAGCGTTTTAATTTTTTATGTATCTTCTTTCAGAAGAGAACTTTAAAAGGAAAAAGGATTCGTTGGGACTTACAAGGGAATAGGAAGCTTTTTCTGGAAAGAATGCGCGAAAAGTTAAGAATGAAAGGAAGGAGAATCTACTAAGAATAATAAATAAGGATGTGCTTTCGTAACTGATGAAGTGAATGTGTGAAGGGAGCACTTCTAAAATGTGCAGAATATTTCCAGTAATGAAGAGGTGATAGTGAATGTATGTGGGTTTGTTAGTGCAAGAAGAAATAGGTATTTTGGGGATGAGGTCATTAAGGTTGCAGAATGGTAAATCTGCAGCATAGATGGAATTACTGGTAAAATGATCAAGAATGGAAGCGAGATGGTGATTGAATGGGTTTGGAAGTTGTGTAACAAAGCGTTTATGTAGAGTATAGTTCCGAGAAATTGGAAGAGAGCAGTAATAGTACCCTTATATAAGGGTAAGGAGAATAAGGGGAACTGTTGGAATTATAGGGGAATTAGTTTAATGAGTGTTGTAGGAAAGATATATGCCATTCTTCATTCATCAGCGGGAACTGTGGGTACAGTTGGCTGATGCAGTGCTTCTGGAGGTGGAGGATGAGAAGAAGAGATTTTCGAGAGTTAATTGTGAATGCTCTCCCTGAGCCTTGCCTCCTCAAGATCCGAGATGGTCTAGAGGCTACCTCCACCTCCCCAACCTCTTATACTGCCCTTAAGGAACTCTTCATTTCTCGCTTAGCTCTCAGCAGAGAGGAACGAGTAGAAACTCTGCTTAGAGGTGTCGCTCTGGGAGATCAAAAACCCTCAGATCGAGTTAATGGTGCGGATGCTGAATTTGTTGGGCGGTACTCCATCTTCACGCGAGGAACAAATAATTCGCACGCTTTTCCTCTAGAAGGTGCCCGCTAAACACCACAGCGTCCTGCAGTCGTTAAATCCGGAGCAAACCCTTACTGAGTTTGCTGCTACAGCAGACAGAGTTTTGCGACCTCTGACAGTCACTACTCCCAGCTTGTTCGCAGTGTCTCCTACAACTCCCGCTTCTACCAATCTGGCTTCCCCACACGAAACCCATTCCTCAGTACTCTTCCCCACCTCCTGCTGATCTTCCTTCCTCTCTTACTTCTCAACCGCCTTCCGTTGCCTTCCCCTCCCAATCTCCTTGTTCTCACCTACACCAACCTTCCTGCTCTCATTCTTTCGCAATACATCCTTCTTCTTCTGCATCTCTCGATGCCTGTGTTTCGATCATCGAAGCGGGCATGGCGGAGATGAAATCTGATTTTCTATCCATCACTACTGCTGTTGACAATATGACATTTTGCTCCCGTAACCGTTCTTCCTTCAACCATAGTTCTTCACGTGCCCATCGTTCCCCTTCTGCCTCTGTTTCGCGCCAGCGTCAGTATCCTAATGGGTACTGTTACTATCACCATACCTATGGGTTGGACGCGAAGAAATGAGCTCCCTCCTGCTCTTACCAACAGGGAAACTCGACGGCCGGTCCTTCATTGGAGCGTCTGAGGATACTGGCTCTTTCCCGTCTCCTTCTTCTCCTCCTACTGCGCAGGATGTTCTTCGTATTTACGATCGCTCCGCTAACCTTTCTTTTTTGATCGACTCTGGCGCCAGCCTCTCTTTGGTCCCTAGAGACCCTTCTCAGGACTCTGCTATCCCTCTTTCTGGCCGTCAACTCTTCGCTGCTAATGGCTCTTCCATTCCGGTTTACGGAGAGCTCCTGTGCACTCTAGACCTTTCTCTTCGCCGTTAATTTACATAGGTTTTTCTCGTCGCTGAGGTAACACAGCCGATTCTTGGTGCAGACTACTTGTCACACTTTAATCTTATGGTTGACCTTCGTAATCGATGTCTTGTTGACGGTGATACTTTTCTTTCTTCTTCCGGGTCTATTATTTATTCTGCTCTAAAAGGTATATCTGCTATTGCTCCTTCATCCTCTTCGATGGTCTCTCCCTTTCTTCACCTTCTGCGGAAGGAATTTCCTTCTCTATTGCACCCGTTCTCTTCCGATACGCCACTTAAGCATTCTGTTGAGCATCATATTGAGACCACAGGCCCACCCACCTTTGCTCGAGCTAGTCGCCTACCCCCTGACAAGCTCAAGGCCGCCAAGGCCGAGTTTGATCACATGTTACAGCTTGGCATTGTGCGCCCCTCCAAGAGTTGTTGGTCTTCTCCGCTACACATGGTCCCTAAAGGTACTACGGGAGACTGGAGACCCTGTTGTGATTTTAGGACCTTGAAATCTGCCACGACTCCGGTTCCTCATATCCAGTCTTTTACTTCACACCTGGCCGGAAACTATCTTTTCTTCATTGGACTTAATTCGAGCCTACCATCAGATACCAGTAACTCCGGAAGACGTTCCCAAGACAGCTGTTATCACTTCGTTTGGCCTCTTTGAGTATACGAGGATGCCTTTTGGATTGAGAAAGAAGCTCTATCGTTTCAGAGGTTCATCGATTCTATTCTTTGTGGTCTTCCGTTTGCTTGGGGTTATTTAGATAATCTCGTCGCTTCCTCATCTCCTGAAGAACATGAAGATCACTTACGTGCCGTTTTTGGAAGATTAAACGACGATGGCATACGTCTTAACCCTACCAAGTGCGTATTCGGTACGTCTTCTCTTACCTTTTTGGACCACACAGTCTCTGCTGAGGAAATTTTCCCTCTTGTAGACCGTGTTAACGCTATCAGTGCTTTTCCACTTCCTCAGAACCAGAAACAGCTTCGTCAGTATCTGGGAATGATTAATTTTTATCATCGTTTTTTACCCTCGGCTGCCGCCCTGTTAGGCCCTCTTACAGCTCTCATTAGCCCTAAAAAGCGGAGCAGTTCCATAAAGGTAGACTGGTCTCTCGAAGAGCAGTCAGCTTTTGGGGCTTCCAAAGAAGCCCTCGCTTCTGTCACCCTTCTTGTCCATCCTCACGACTCTGCACCTACGAGAGTGCAGGTGGATGCCTTCGACTTCGCTGTTGGTGCAGTGCTCCAACAATTACAAAAAGGTGTTTGGTGTCCACTTGCTTTCTTCTCGCGCAAGCTGCAACCTGCTGAAACAAGGTATAGTGTTTTAGGCATCTTGCTGTTCGCCACTTCAGGTACTTCTTGGAATGTCGGGAGTTCCATATCCTGATCGACCACAAACCTATCACTTTCGCTATGGTTTCTCGTCACGAAAGGCACTCTCCCCGTGAAGTCGGGCATCTTGAATATGTTTCACAGTTTACAAATGACATACGCCACATCTCCGGAGTGGTTAATTTCACCGCGGATGCACTTTCCCGGATTGAAATTAACGCTCTTTCTCCCATTCCTGACATTGATTTAGCAGCCATGGCAACGTGTCAAAAGCAAGACTATCGATCTTCAACAGAACTCTTCTCTCCAGCTGACAATGGCTCAATCTCTGGATTGAGAAGAGACTTCTTGCACATCTCTACAGGCAATCCTCGTCCTTTCGTTCCAACTTCTCTTCGAAAATCCGTCTTCCTCAACCTCCATTCGCTCTCACACCCTGGAATCGAGGCTTCAAGCAAACTGGTGACAACTCGTTTTGTGTGACCTAAAGTCAATTTTGCTGACGTGCGAAATTGGACTCGCGCTTTATGGCTTGTCAAGTTCTAAGGTGAAAAGGCATACTAAAGCTCCCTTAGGAACCTTCTTGCCTCCTGGTGAACGCTTTGAGAGGATTCACATTGAGATTGTTGGCCCCTTTCTGCTTTCTCATGTCAAGCGATACGCATTCTCACCTGTATTGATAGGTTCACCCCCGTTGGACAGAAGCTATTCCCTCCTCTGTTGCTACTGCGGAATCTATCGCTAAAGCTTTCTTTTCCCATGTTCTTTCCTTTGTCTTCCTCTTTCTGTTATTTCTGCACCCTCTGCGATGCTCTCTATATTTCCTTGAAAGAAAAAAAAAAAAAAGTGATTTGATGCGCTTGCTATGGTTCTGAGAAGATCCATACTACCAGCTTCCACCCCAACAAAACGGGAATCGCGAAAAGATTCCACCTCCAGCTTTTTAAAGCTCCTTCAGTGGCACATCCTCAGCCAGAAACACTTGGACGGAAGCTCTTCCTTTGGGAAATGCTTGGCATACGCATGCATTAATGGAGATCTTCAATGTTCAGCTTCCGAACTCGTTTATGTCTACTCTCCGCCTGCCGCGCGAGTTCTTTTCTCAATCTTCCCTTCTGCTATGCTCGGATCCCACTTTGTATCTCCACCCGCTGAGACGCTGTGCCATCTTCCTGGAGACCTGACCCCGACCCACAACACAAGTGCACTCCTTCATTTCCAAATATCTTTCTTCATGTACTCCATGTTGTAAGTGATGCACGACTTACACTTTCGCTCTCCAACCCAAACGATGGACCGTTCCAGGTAGTTACTTCTGAAGGAGAATTCTTCACTTTACAGCTCCCCACTCGCAGCAAAAGTTCCATAATCGATCGATCGTCTCAAGCCTCTATTTTGAGCGAACCTCCTGACGTCCCGATTCTGAACTTGTACCCAAAACCAATACGTTTCCTTTGGATAACACGAACTTCTTATCCTACACCTGTCTCTCCACCTCCTTCTCTTCCTTCAGATTCTCTACCTCTCTTTCCTGATCTTCTCCCTTTCCCTCCTCCTCCCATACAACAACCGCCTCCCTCCCCACCCGCTCCATCTCCTGCCCTTCCTGCACATACTATTATTCGTTCTCAAACACGCGCTCATGCTTCCAATGCTCCGACTTCGCCTCCAGTTTCCCGTCTTTCACTTCGTTCGCTTGTTCCCGTCTGCGTCAAGAGGTATATCGAGCAGAGGTCGTCAGGTGAGATGGCTGCTCTGATGGTGGTGCTTTAGCATGAGGCGAACGTGCCCTTGACTGTATTGTGCACTTTGGAAATGCGGATGGCGCGTCTTTCTTGTTTTTCGGCCAATATTTTAACGTTTTTCTAGTCACGCGAAGCATGGAAGATATCTCTCCGATCAATTTATAACAATTTATGTTTTTTTTATCAATTAATCAGCAAATTATTGCTGCGCAATTTAATACTAACTGCCCAGGAATAAGGGTCCAAGTCCCTTCCGATGTAAATAACAAGCTGTTAAAATAAAGAGAATAAAACGGAGAGTCTTTCAACACTCCCAAAACTTCATGATAGACTTCTCTCTCACCCACAAGTCTATAATATATAGTATATAATATATATATAATTATATAAATATATATATATATATATATATAATAATATATATATAATATATATATATATATATATATAATATATATAATATATATATAATATTATAATAATTAATAATAATAATAATAATGAATAATAATAAAATAATATGAATAATAATTAAATAATAAAATAATAATAAATAATAATAATAATAATAATAATAATAATTAATAATAATAATAATAATAATAATAATAATAATAATAATAATAATAATAATAATAATAATAATAATAATAATAATAATAATAATAATAATAATAATAATAATAATAAAAAAAAAAAATAATAATAATTAATAAATAATAATAATATAATAATAATAATAATAAGAAAATTAATAAGAATAATAATAATAATTAATAATAATAAAAATAAAGAACGAAAAGTAAAGACAATGAAAATAATAAAATCAAAAATAAAAAAGAAATGAAATTCGAACCTTTTTAAAGGTTTTGAGCTTATCAATTCGAGAAAAAAATGGTAGGGGAAGATAAAAATGTTCCAAAAATTGAAAAATATGATAGGGTAAAATAGGGGATTTTGTCATTTAAGAATCTGCCACTTCAAGCAAACTTGAGACGAAAATCCTAAGGGGTTTTTAACAACTTTGAGAGGCTGTAACTTTTTTCAAAAGAGAGCTACGATTTTTGTTTTCATTATTCTTTATTATTATTTTTTTAGAGTATATCCTGTGATTTTTATAAAAATCAGGTGACACCACTCTGCACTACTATTCTACTCTAATAATTTTAATAATAATAAAATAAGGTAATTACATAGCTGAGATGACCAACACTTACATAAATATGTATTAAAATTATAAACTTTTAATTTGCAAAAATTAGTATTAAAAAATTCTTTGTAGTTTTTTTTTATTTTTTCACTTACATTTAAGATTTTTATGTTGAATAAAAAATAAAAAATTAACCCTCTGGAGGAGAAAAGTCGGCTAATTTCGACTTTTTTTTGTAGGGTTAACACTATCGATGTGTTTTCCTGATTTTTTTTTCGATTAATTATATATCAATATTAAATAATTCTTTCGATATTTTTTATTTTTTAAAGAATTTCCTTAATTCTGTAAGGTTGCTATTTCCCGTGCTTACCAAACTAAAGCACGTTCTTACGAAAAAATAAAAAAAAAAAAAAAAAAAAAAAGATGGTGGCGTGGTAGACCTGTTTCAATTGACGGATGTTTCATTCAATAAAATTAGCTTTAAATCAAATTTCTTCCAAATCGATTAACTCCCTCTCAATAGTTGATCATTTATTTGTAATATAAACAATTTGTTTTCTTATTTTTATTTATTCCAAAACCACGTGCTCCATCACAACAGCTGATTCCTATTGTTTGAAAACAAAAAGTCGGCCTACTTTTCGTTTATGCACGAAATTCGTGCTAAAACTGAGTGAACATTTCTTATCGAGCTTAAGCACAAAGGAGAAAACGATAACGGTCTTAATTAACTACGTTTGGTATTGCAGTTTCCGTTTTTTGCATTTGTGTTTACGAAACGTAAGAAATGCTCTAGTTTGCGTTCGTTTTTGTCAAACTTAGCTCAAAATCGTAAGAAGTGCTCACTAAACGTAAGGAATTTCCTTAATTCTGAAAGGTTGTTATTTCCCGTGTTTGCCAAATTTAGGATGTGCTTACGCAAAAATGTAAACAAACAATATAGCGGCATGGTAGACCCGCTTGAATTGATGAATGTTTCATTCAATAAAATCAGCTATAAATTTAATTTCTTCCAAATCGATAAACTTCACAATAGTGGGGGCTAAAATTGGGTGCTGAAACCTCCAATAATGGATCTTCCCCTTATATCTGTTTATTCCAAATTCACGTGCTCCACCACAACAGCTGATTCCAATTGATTGTAAACAAAAGAAAACCTAGTACGAAATCACGATCGATTATACACGAAATTTGTGCTAAAACTGGGAAAGCATTTCTTATCGAGCGTAAGAACAAATGACAAAAACGAAAACGGTCTTAGTTGAATACCAATTATCTTGATTTAAATCAAATATTCGATAACTATAATGGTCATCAAAAATATTGTTAAAACCTCAATTTGTAATAATAAAGGTCAAAATTTCAAACACGTTCCTCTCCAGGATACTTATTCAAACTTTAAAAAAATCAGTCCTTCGGATAAGTCTAATTATCAATTGAAAAATAATGAAAATCAAGGTACAAATGAGTTCTTAAAATCTAAAAAATAGGCCTGACTCCAATTCTGCTTTGCAGAATTTCGAAACCCATACTAATGTAGTTAGTGGAAATGAAGCTTCTCATAGTATTGATTCCTCCACTTCTAAAATCAAAAGTTATTCAAGATCATGTAAGTTTTGTTCATCTCAAGGTCAAGGTCATGTGATGACAAATTGCAATGTTTATGATCCAAGAACTAAAACATGCTGCAGATCAGTGTCCTGGACTTAATGAGCAACTTTCTTTCTATTGCCAAGTTTGCAATAAAATAAGTCACATTGCTGCTCTTTGTAAGCAAAGGAAAAGTCCCACTCTCACAAACCTATGTCTTAGTTTTAATCAAAGTGCCAATAATTTGTATTTGTTGCCATCATTTACTATAAGGGTTGGTAGAGGTAAAATTTCGATTTCAATTCGCTACCTTTTCGACTGTGGCTCACGAAGGTCCTATCTTTCTAAATGAGTGCTTGACAAACTCAACATATCTATAGAGAATCATCAAAGCATTCAATACGATATAAAAACATATTTGGGTGTTACTACAGCTTTGAAAAAAAAAGACTTTTTGATGTTTATTTGAAATAGTTTTGTTTCACCCTTCCTCTCTTGATTGATGAGGTCTTTAATTAAACTAGAGTTAAATTCGTAGATCAAGCTCTCCTTAATTTATAAGAAAATACCAAACAATCAATACAACATTAGCACTAATTACTACTCGTCAATCAGGGTACAAAGTGTCCAATAACTTACTTATGTTTGGTTTGATGCTTGTTAGGCCATTGATTATTAGAGTATTTCCACTCAAATAGAATTATTCAGCATTAAGCTTCTTTAAATAAGAGCCAGAGTTTTATTATGTCCATTTGAAAAATAATTCAATATTATTGCAACTACTCTTATAATTTACTAATACCAATATTATTGTTCAAAGTCAAAATCAAAATCAAGTACAAGTTAACCAGACTATGGTTAATGCAGTCTTGAATCTTATACACTCTTATTCTAGTCTTTTAAACCACATTCTAACTAGTTTGGCGGTAGAGCAAGACTTAAAAAACATGTTCGAATTGGAATCCTTAGGTATTGAAGGTATACATAATAATAGATCTGAAGATGACTTGAAGAAGATCGAAAAATTTAAGAATCCTTAGGTATTGAATAGTATGCATAGTAATAAATCTGAAAATGATTTGAAGCAGATCGAAAAATTCAAAGGTGGCTTAGAGTTCAAAGACGGAAACTATCACATAGATCTTCCATGGATCGAAGATAAACTTCCCTTCTTACCCTCAAACTATAATATTGCTCTTTCAGTGCTTAATAGAGTTCATGAAAATTTAGAAAAAAAAAATTACTTAAAGCCTATGATGAAATCTTTCAGCAACAGTTAACTGATGGTATTATAGTTTATAGAAGACTAAAAAGATCATGATTTTTTTTCAATATTTTAATTTTTTATTTTTTTGTTTGTTTGTTTGTATGTTTGTTTGTTTTAAAATTAATATAATTTATATATCATTTAAGCTATTTAACTTCAATAGAAATAATAAAATAAAATAAAATTATAAATAATTAGATTATTTGTTTTTCCAATTGTCACTAAAATCGGCAACTTGGCAACACTCTCTTTCATGTTTGCCACTTTGGTGTGATTTTGGACATATAGAATTAGAATTTTTCAAGTAGGGGTAAATTTAGCACTATTAAGATTTCTCAAATGTACCGGTCAATTGGATAGGAACCCTTATTAGGATATAAAATTGATTGAATGTAAAGGAAGGTGATAAAATCATAGTTGGGTAGCTAGAGCTTCAGCGCCTTTTGCAATACCAAAGGACCCATGAAGTCCTGCCCAGTATTCTATGTCTGAGGAGGCCATGGGTTATGGAGGACCTGAATGGTCCCATAAAACCCTATATATCGAGTAAACATGGAGCTAGGTTTAAAAAAAAATTAAATTAAAATTTTTGGTAATTTGGGTTCATTAGGACATTAGGAATATAGAGACCGTAAAAAGCCACATGGGCCTATCGAGACTGTCCCAGTCAACCCACTACCCAAACATGCTCATGCACAAATTCCACAAGCACCCTAGGGCTTGTCAATTTGTAACTACAAATCCACCAATTTGCTAGTCAAAACTAATGATATATAAATATGATACCCAAACCATTCTACATGCATTAATAACATAAGTTATGGTCACATGCCATCTAACTATAACTATATCACAACTAAAAACCTGCCAATTGGCTTCTCTAATATATTATATGATTCCCAACCCATACATAAACGAATCCAATCCTTTCTTAAATTTGCAATCGAGTCACACTCAACAACCTCTCTGGCAAACTATTCCAAAATTTAACAACCCTATTACTGAATGCATGCTTTCTTATATCAAGATGCATGCTTTCTTCTTAATTTCTTATTATGCCCCTGGTCACCTGTCCATGTTCTACTATGAAAAATTTATTGATCTCTGTATTATCAAAAGATGTAAATATTTTGTAGACTTGTATCATGGTCCCCTCTGAGAAATCGCCTTTCACAGAAAACATTCCTAATCCTTCAGCCTCTCCTCATACCTTTTACCCTATAACCCAGAAATCATCCTTGTTGCTCACGTTGCACCTCTCTAGCATATCTAAGTCTTTTCTTTAAATAAGGTGCCAAACTGTGCACATACTCTATTACTCCTAACATAGCTATATTACAGTCTTACTTATTACTTCCTTGCTCTGTAAACAACATGATTTATTATGCCCAGCATCTATTAGCTTTATTTCTAGCTTCCAAACACTGATTACTACTTTCAAACCCTGTATAATCACACCTAAATCTTTTTCTTGGTCCACAGACTCAGCCAATCCCATTCATATCGTAGTTTAAAACTGTATTTGAGTAACCTAAGGGAAGAACTTACACTTTTGACTATTAAAAATTCATTTGCCACTTATCTGCCCCACCCAAGAATTATCAAGATCATTTTGAACTTTACGAATCCTTCACTATTCCTAACTGAGGTCCGACTTGATTATTTCATCTGCAAAACTTAGAAACCTGCATTAATCCCTGGGCTAAATCATAATATATGAAGAACTAATAGTGGCCCCACCACTGAACCTGTGGACACCACTCTTCACTATCCCCATGATGATTAATTCCCATTTAGTTGTACACACACTCTGTTTTTCTATTTCGCAACCACGCTTTAATCCAACCATGACCACTCCACCTATACCAAATTGCAATAACTTTTTCATCAAGCTTATGTGGGGAACCTTATCAAAAAGCTTTACTAAAGGCTAAATATACAATATCAACTGATCTCCTCGGTCATACAGTCAGTAAAGTATTCCAAAATTCTAAAAAGTTTGTCGACATACCTACCTTTCTGAAGACTGTCTGGGACAACAATACCTTTTATCTTCTAAATAGTTCTCTATATGACCCTTCAGTAGCTTTTCCAAACCTTTACAACCAGAGATTTAAGCTAACTCCTATAATTTCCCAAATCTTGCCTACTACTTTCTTATAAATAGCCACAACATATGCCATTTTCAGTCATCTGGGACCTCACCAAATGCTATAGATCGCTTAAAAAATCAAATACAGTGCCTTTGCAATGCTGGTACTACCCTCTTCAGAATTCTACCATATAACCATCAGGGCCTGCAGCTATACTTATCGTAATATTTCTAATAAACGTTTTATATCTTTTACATCAAATTCAAATTCTGTAATCTATTTAATACAATACCCATACAAGAACTATTAGTCTCCAAAAACTAATATCTAAATCTTAACCATTCAGTAAACTTTGAAGCAAAATAAGCATGAAAATGTTGACCATTTTCCCTTTATCTGAACTCACTAAATTTTCATCAATTTTAATTTAAACATTGTCCTATTCTACTTTTAAATTTATTAAAAGCCTAAAAAAAACTTCTTCAGATGTATTACTATTCCTAATAAATTAATTTCTGCTCCTCTCTTTGCCTTTCTTATATGTTTAAGTTCATTCTATTTTTCGAAATTTTCTAAATCATCTCCCTATACTACCCTTGAATATTTTAAGACATCTACGCTTTTTCATTAAATTCTCTCTATCTCTCTATTCCACCAAACAGGTTTTCTCTTTCCAAACCCTAAGGGTTATCTTTTAAAACATACTGGACTGAATATTCGTAAAATTGCTTAACAATTTCCCACATTGATAAAACAGTTTTGGTCTTTTAAACTCTTATCCCATTAGTTATACTAAGCATGTTCTCGAAAATTTGTATAATCTCCATTCCGAAATCTAAGATCTTTCCCTTATTAAACTTGCAATTTGGAACAATATTTACATTCATTAAAATCTATTATATTTTTGTACTAATTCCTAAATCTCCTCAACTCTAACTTTCATCCACAAACTTCATCGTTAGTTATTATTAAGTCTAGTAGTGCATCGTATCTTGTGGGTTCTTGACCATCTGGGTCAAAAAGTTATCGAGTATACAATTTAATGAATGCAGAACTACTAATGCCATAATTAGAGGAATCCCAATGAAAGCCCGGAAAATTAAAATCACCCATTATACTATACCTTTTTCTTTAACTGTGCATCGCCTCTATTTCTTTCACAATTTCCACGTCTAATTCTGACTCTGGCCAGGAGGTCTATAAAATGCCCATTCTAAATGATTTATTTATATAAAGAAATATCTACCCACACCAATTCAATATCATGATTATTTTAAAGTCAGTCATAATACAGATTGAATATTGTTTAAAACATAAAGCGCCACACCACCACCCTTCTTTCCTCACACTTATGTAAAATAAAGTTGAATACCCGTCTATTTCATAAATTCCTGCAAGGAATCTCCATAAATTCTTCATTAACCCATGCCTCATTTATGCAAATAAGTCTAGATTCTCATTTATGATATAACTAATCAGCTCAATCTTTTTTATTTCTAAGCTATGAGCATTTGTGTTAAAACATTGATAGTTCAAAAATGCTGTCATTATTATTATTCTATCATCATTATTTATCATTATTTACACTAGCTTTATATATCTCCCCACTATTATAGTAACCATTGCTATTTTGTATCCAGAATTAGCCCACCACCCCCAACTTATACCTAGTTTTTTGCTGAAACCAAAGTCTCCAAAACTTGGTAACTGAAAAAAAGCTCAACACCCCTTACCGACTCAATGAACTCATCTGCACAAAAAGATCAATTTATCCAGAAATTCTTTCGTCCACAAATCCCAAAACCTAATATTTCTGAAAAACATATTCCTAACCCTTCATTACACCTAAAGCTCCTACTCCCCCATTCCTTGAACCTGCACCTAACCTAGGTAAATCCCAGAAATCATGCACCTTCTTCCACTAGCTTCATCTTCTGAATCAATATCCCTATAATCTGCTATAATTCTTCTGACCTTCTATTCCCTAATCCTTTGTACCCACATGCACAATTCCTTCCTGAATCAACATTTGTAGAATCAATCTCTCTATTTATCCTATCCACACGATATCACTCATTCTGCCACCTGGATAACATACTCTCCAATCGTTTCTTTATTCTTCTTGAAAAGTCCTGTCTAGTATCGTTAAATTAGAGTCTCCAATTACCAAGTCAGTCTCCCTTCAGAAACTCCAACATACATTGGGCACTCTCGATATCCCTCCCCACTGGAAACAGCAAACCTTTACGCAGGTCACAGGCTGACTGACTTCGAGAATCATCTTTAAATATTATTTCTAGTTCCTACAACTCTATATTTATCTGCAGACCTATGTATCAACTACTTTATCTTTTCCCTCATCCATCTTCCTGCCTAAGGGAATCAACAATATCCTGTCTACCCCTAGGTCCCGCTCCCTCCTCACCTCGACATCCCTACTAACCTTTTTCCTAACACTTCCCTCCTTTCTCAAAACTCAAATACTTCTTCTTTCAATCCATGCATATCTTCACTCATCTTGCAACTCCTTCCTTAACAACACATTCTCTGCATTCAAAACACAAACAGGGCAGCTATTCACATATCACCTCTCACAGTCCCACAAGTTAATCACACAGAGCATACATACTTTAAAATATATTATTAGCTTACTAACCTGTACCTATTATTTTACCAACTACATTTTAAAATCACTAAAGCCTAAAAAAGAAATAAACTAATCTCTTAAAATAGATTAAAAATGAAACCAAGCCTAAATTGGGAGCGTGAAGTTAGCGACCGATTTTAGCGATCGATTTTTTTTTTGCGCCACAAAAATTTCATTTAGGGGGGCAAAGGTTGTGATACTATATTTATATAAATATATATATATATATATATATATATATATATATAATATATAATATATATAATATATATATATATATAATAAATATATATATATATATAGCAGCTTTGGCTTCCGCCAAATGCTATCAACATACTGAGAGTTCTAACGGAATTCTGTCAGAAGAAGCTAGCTGTATAAAAAGCACACAGCTAGTTGACTTCAAGCCAATGTGAAAACGAAAACATTAAAACTATAGAAAAAAATGTGTTTATAATATGTTAGTAATTACTCCTTCATTATCTATCGATTGATATATCTTTATCAGCTTTTCTATAAATTAACCCTTAAAAACATTGTCTGGCAAACATATACGGTTCATTTTTTTATTTCACCAAGATTTAGGTGTGGCAAGTGCCCCCCTGTATTAAAACTATAATTTAATTTACAAAAATGGTATAATTTTTTTATTTTTGTTTTTATAAGTTAATATTCATTTCTGTTTATATTTTCAATAAAAATAGAAAGATAGCCTAATTGTCCAGCTGAGATGAATAAACTTTATGTAGCTATTGTGTTAAAACTATGGCTATAGTAGCGCAGATGGGTTTCATCCCCCAATTTTTATAAAAATCACAGGATATACTCTTTTAAAAAAATGATGAATATAAAAAAAAAATACAAAATCGCTCTCTTTAGGAAAAAAAAGTTAGTCTCCAAAGTTGTTAAAACTCCCATAGACTTTTCATTTTTGATCCATCCAGGTTAGGTCTCATTTCAGGCCCTCTAGTTCAGGTTATATGTTTTGTTAGGTATACACAGAAAATCTATGTATACCTAATAAATCTTATCATAACCCGAAATAGGATGGACCTAAAATGAGCACGAGGCCCACTAATTTTTTTTATAAGAAAGGAAACCATAGAACTTTAAACTTTGAGAGGCTGTAACTTTTTTCCTAAAGACAAATCATTTTCATTTTTTTTATGCTTTATTAAATTTTGGTAATAGTTGAGCGCAGAAGGTTGTCACCCCTGATTTTTATGAAAATCATAGGATATACTCTTAAAAAAAATGATGAAATAAAAGAAACCAAATCTGGCGATCTCTTTAGGAAAAAAAGTTGCAGCCTCTCAAAGTTGTTAAAACTATAGGATTTTCTTAGTCAACTGCCATATTATCGCACATTATGAAATAGGCGACATAGGAAACGTGAGAATTTCAAAAAATATAGCCAATAAATATATTACAAAACCATAGTATAATTTCACGACTTCTAAGAAATTTTATAAATTGAATATTTTTAATGTATACTACCACCATTTATATTATTATTATTATTATTATTATTATTATTATTATTATTATTATTATTATTATTATTATTAAACTTTAATTTGAATTTGATATTTTTTCTGTTATTTTTATTCTTCGTTTATTCAATTATTGTAATTTTTGGGAATTTTTTTATTTAAAAAAAATCTCTACCCTGGACCTTTGAGTGAAGCGAGATGGGCATCCTGCGAAGCAGGAGAGGGGGGCTGAAGGCCCCACCCCGGATCAGAAATAAAATATATATAAAATATCAAATTTCACTGTTTCCTTTCATCTTTGTTTCAGTCACAGCAAGCAATTCAAATTTGCCCTTTCTAAATACATCCATCACCTCTCTCCTCTTCTCAACATTTATTCCTCTGACATTCCATGTGCTCACACGATTCATACATTTTCCCCAAAAGATAGAAGACTGTTTATGGCAATCACGACATCTGAGGAATGCATTAATAATAATTTAATAATAATAATAATGTTCAATTCAAATTCATTTATTCAAGAATTAAAATGCAGCAGTCCTAATTAATGTTAACATAATAAAATTACCCCTGAAGGGAGTAGGGGGAAAAATGGAAAAATACCTCCATTGGACAGCATCTCGCTTCACTCCAGTTTTATTTTTGCCCAATATTTTAAAACCGAGCAATCATAGCATAGGTTACCCACTAAATATCTTACAAAATAGTCGATAAATGTTAGTTCTAGCTTTAAAACTATTTCAGTTACACTGAAGTTTTTGAGGACCAAAATTTCAAACGAAATGTTACATTTTTTGGCAACATTTTAGCAATTTTTTTTTATAACCCCTTTATTAATTTTTTTTCAGATTGTCATTCATATTATAAGAATCTACATGGAAAGAGCTTTAAATTGAGTAACTAAAATTAAAGTATTTTTATGAGTTGAACATTTCAAAAGTAATTTTTAAAAATTATTAGGTATAAAACATTTAGCTTCACCCCAGGTGACCAACCTTATTGGATGTCACTATTACATTTAAGCTTGAATTTAAAAAAAAAAAAAAAAAAAAATTTAATTGGTAACAATTTATATTTACAGGGTTCACACTTTCTGGAAAGTCAGTGAATGTCAGGGAAAGTCAGGGAAAAAAAATTGGTCAGGGAAAGCAGGAAACGTTTTTAAAATATCTGATAATGAATGTGCTAATTAAACACCTAAAATTGGCAAAAAACATATAATATATGTTTTCATGACCAAGTTGAAATATTTTTCAAATATTTTTTTCCAATAACTTAAATAATATTAAAAAATGCAGCGCCATGAAAGAGAGAGAAAAATGATGGAAAGAGAGATAAAAAAGATCTATCCTGTTCTTATTTATTTTCAAACACAGTTAGTATCACTAACAGAAGAGATTCTTCATCTCGTCCCTTAGCTTTTTATAAGATTCATCCTTTTCAATATGAAGGTGATTGGTGTAGGATGTGTTTAGACTGTAGACTATACTTAATCTGTTATATCTTTTTCTTTTTTAGGGATTATACTTTTGAGGTGTTTTTTTTCTGAGGTTTGACGAAGTGACTTAAAATCTAATTAAGGTATTTATTATTTATTTATAAATGACTTCAAACAAAAAAAAAACTTTAATACAGGGTTGACGTCAAACTGAACCCACATATCAGGTGTTGGAAAAGTACCGAATTGTTCCAAGCATACTGTTAAAAAGTAATGTAAAATAGAACTTTGATCTAATCAACATGGACGCCAAGCCGTAAGTTTCACATTCAAGAGGGGAAACTCATTTGAATTTAATCAAAACTCGCCAGGCAACCATCATTGAAAAAAATTTTCGTTATTTTCTAATAATACAAATTAGTGAAATTGTTGCGCGAAAATTATCCATCCATCAACTTCTAAATCATACTCAACTGATTTAAATACTGAGTCTAAAAACAACAAAATCATTTATTATTACATGTGACTTTTTCATTAAAGATGATTAAGAGATTGAAAATACAGGGCATAAATGTGCTATAAAAGTTGTTAACTCGGTGCAAATAGACATTAAATTAAATTTCCAAATTTAGCTCAAATATTAAAATGGGCGAGAAAAATATGTTATTAACCATGATTGCCCTATGTCTCCTAGAAAGGGCCAAAAAGCACAATACACTCACTTGCAGTGAATCATTCTACCCCTTGAATGAAAATCAAATATTTTTGGGATTGATGTCTTTCTTAACAACTGGATTAGTTTTTTAAGACTTGCGGAATCAAATGTTATGTGGAATTATGGCAAATATTAAAATAGGATGTATTTCCGCATGAAACACAGTGAATAAGGAGGTTTCTATAAATTAAAGCAATTTAGTGAGAATCTGAAAAACATAGTCTGATTCTCAAAGAACAGTGCACAATGCTATAAGATCTCATGAAAGTTTCATAAATTCCTATCACTCAATAAATGTGACAAATGTTAAGAGCTGCCCATAAGATATAATATAAGAACATCTCAAAGAGTCATAACCAGAACCAAGAAGAAGAAGAAGAATAAAAATTTGAAAAAAAAATTTACATACAGAAAAATAAAAGTTGTAGAGAACGGAAAGATTTTAACCACGGAATGGTGTACTGAAAATACAAGCGTATAAAATAAAATTCAGATGCTTAGAATAGAAAACCTAAATCCCCCCATTTAGAACTTGTGATCACAGTGGACGTTATTCAATTAGTCCATTAAAGTAAGCTTCTAATTTATTTCCTTTTTGCATAAATAAAACTGTTTACTTTTGGAAAAAATAAAAAAGGAGTACTTTGGACGGCTAGGAATGGTAAGCTGTATACTAAGAAAAAATAAAATATTTTTTTAAATTCATCCATGATGATGAACAGTTTCTAAAGTAAATTTTCAATAATTTAATGTATGAACTGAGTAAATAGGCTGCAATAATGATTAATAGATATTTTATACGCCAAAAGTAATGAACACGCTGGTCAGGGAATGTCAGGGAAATCAAATTCAAAATTTCAGTGTGAACCCTGATTTAATAGTTTGCAATGGGTAACTATGAATTGCATTAAAAAAGGAATAAGTACCTTCACTTAAACCCAAATATTTTGAACTGGATTGAAAAAAAAAACTTTTGAAAAGGGAGAATAAGAGTTTTTATGAAATGAACTATTTTAATATATTTTATATTTGTATCTTAAATTATTTTTAGTCATTGTATCTAATGTTGATAAATTTATAGTTTTTAATTTTAATTGTTTTGTGAATGCAGCAATAACTCTTTTTGTTGACACTATAAATTTTAAATGGAAAATAAATTGATTGATAATATGGACATCAAAATTAAAACTGAAATTGATGATGAACTTCAGGAAAATGATAAAGCAAGCAGTTGTCATTTGGAGCAACTTTGTAAATTGGGAGAAATTCAGGTACGATAAATTATATTATTATTATTATTTTTTATTGTTAGAGATATTCAATATAAAAACATTTATTTAATGGTACTACCTTATTAAATTTAAATTTGCCAAATTTCTATTTTAAATCATCAATGAAGTCGGATTGCAGAACACTTAAGTACTTATTGCGATAAAAAAACACTCAGGTTCAGGTGGAATTGCTTCCACATGCATTAGACCTTGTGCTATTTCTTTAATTTCATCTTTTCCATATTAATTTTCTCTGTATTTTTAGTTATCATTATTATTATTATAGGAGGAACTGTAGGAATTATAGGGGAATTAGTTTATTGAGTGTTGTAGGGAAGCTATATGCTGAAATTTTGGTTGAAAAAGTGCCTTGAGTGACTGAAGGACTGATTGGTGAAGAAAATGGTGCATTTAGGAGTGGTAGAGGATGTGTGGATCAAATCTTTACATTGAAACAAATGATTGAGAAAATGAGGGAGAAGAAAAATAAAGAGTATTTTGGTTTTATGGATTTGCAACAGGCGTATTATAGTATTAATAGGGAAGCTCTATGCAGTTTAGCTTAGATATATGTGTTGGTCAGGCTTCGAATGGAAATCAAAAAGTAGATGACGATGAGCGAATCTGTGTTAAATAAATGGTGTCAAAATATTGTTTAATATAATAGCATAGTGAGCAGGATGTTTATTGTACTCTTGGTTATTCAATTTATATTGGATGGGGTTAGATCAAAAAGAAAATTATGGGAGGAGAAGACCGGGGCGGTAGGGGTTGCAGGAAAAGGTGTTAGAATAATGAAAAATGGAGAGTGAGCACCCTAACATAAATCATGGCGGTGATTCTGGTTTAGATAGACAAATGTGGCGAATCTGAAGAGAGTTTCAGAGGATTGTTAGAGCAGATTTGGCAGGGGTTAAAAGGAGAGTTATGAAGTAAAACGTAGATAAGAAATTTATGTGTAAGTGAGACACTCCTCAGTGTGAAGTTTAGATGGTGAGCAGGCTGGAACAAGTGTCTAGTTAAATATTTAAGAATAGTGGATTGAAAAAGGAACAGATGAGTCAGAGTGTAGTAGGAAAGTTGGTGAATGGCAGGCGAAAGGGCTGGTTGCAATTAAATCGGTTGGTGATGTAAAGACAATTCGTTCAAGCACGAAGGAGTGTATTTACCTGGTTAATTGATTCATGATTCTATGAACATAGGAGTAAAGAATCTAAATTTCAATGTTTCAGATGGAACATCTTAGGGGCGGCTTGTTAAGAATTGATAAAATGAGGAAAAAGTGGATTGCGTCAGTAAAGGAATGCCTGAGGAGAAAAATGTGAGTTTGGCAGAGGGAGAATAAAGGTGCAGGATAGGAGTGAATGCCAGGTTTTGTGAGGGAGTGTGGTTGAGCCCAGCGGCCAGGGATGAACCCACACTTGAACGATATCCATAGTGAGGGTCCTCGCGGCCGTGAAGCCAGGGTGATTCTGACTGCGACCGAGGTCTCATAATAGGTTATAAGGCGATTCTACACGCTGCGCGTCTTTACAGAACTTGTCACAATATCGTATCCTCACGTACTACTCTCTGTATCCGTCACCTCAACGCACGCACTACCCCCCATCTGGAGGTAAAACAAGTAAGTTGATTATTATTCATTATTCTTATTACAAAGACCATATCTCTATATTATTATTAATCTACTAATTTAAACACCTAGCTCATTACTCACTTAAATCACTTATTAAAATGGTTATAGTGCCTAATTTTCTCACAAATTAATGATATTTTTATATTAATAAAATCATAAAAGTCAGTCTTTACTTTTAATAAGCATCTCCTAAAGTTGCACCAAATAAGGGGTTACAAACCCAGTTAATAAAAAGAAATAAGATATAAAAGAGAGAAAACGATAAAGTGGGTGAGAAAAGGAGAAAGAGCCATGTTTACTGAACATTGATGCCTGCAAAATTTCACTGAAAGAGAAAGGTTTAAAGGCACAATAAATTGCAGGATTTACTTAAGGAACTTTTATATTATTCACAACTTTTATGTTTCATTTCAATATTTTGTATCATTTATTACTTTTAAAGTTTATTAAAATACGTTAATATTTTTTATATGTCGGATATATTATATATATAATATACTATATATATATATATATATATATATATATATTAATTATTATATTGATACTATATATATATTATATATATATATATATAATATATATATACGATATATATATAAATATTAATATTTATAATAATATTATAATATAATATATAAATCTATCCATAATATATATGATGCACCATAACCATTATCGTATCGTTATCGGTGAGATCGGTCGATTTTTAATGGTATCGGTATCGTATCGGAATTTTTGGTATTGGTAACGGTATCGGCAAAATTTTGCCGATACCTTTAACCGATAACCCACACATTTTGCGTTCCTTAGAATGATCGACGGTTAATACATACAACGATATAACACTACACTAGCTATGCATTACTACTATACACTGCTCTCCTCAACTAATATATTATATTATATATAATATATATAGCTTATACTATCAACACTAATAGATACCCCAGACACTAACATAAGACTCCACATATCATGACACAACTAACGATCTATATATAAATATA
>JABUQX010032845.1:0-52867 GCA_015478945.1 Trachelipus rathkii
GGGATGCTTGTAAGATGTTGTCTAGAAGAGGGGTGTGGATATAAGTATGTGTATATGATATTGTGACTAAATCGGTGGTGTTCTAAGATGTGCTGGAGGTGAGTTGTGATATGCAAAAACGCAGCACAGAAAGCGTGTAATACCACCATTAGGACAATGGAATATATATATATATATATATAATATATATATATTATATTATATATATTATATATAAAATTATATATTCTTTTATAATTATTTACTTATATATTTTATTAATTGTAATATTCTTATTATACACTCCTAACACATATATATATATATATATACACTCATCACTACATACAGATTATCAAATTTCAACAGCTTTCATCTACACATCACATCTAGCTATCGATACTAAACACATCCATATTCTATTTTAATTAATTTGCTTATTAATTAACTTGATTATATATTATTATTATTATTATTATTATTATTTTATCTCATTATTATATCATTGAGTTCAATATTATCCAAAATATTGTACTACATTTAATTTGAAAAATTGGGACGATGATGATTAAGAAAAGATAGCTTGATGGACGATTAAGTCCGTCATCACTTATATATATCTGTCTATAAAATTTATATATATTTATATATATTATAATATATATATATTATATATATATATATATATATATATATATATACATATATAACAGATGTATAATATAGGTAACGTATATAAATATATTATTACAATTATTATTATATTATAGCAATATAATTAGTGAGTGGTTATCAATATATATTATCGTGAATAATTTATAATAATTGTTACTACTAATATTATTTATGACCCATTATATATATATCATAATATATATATAATCAAATATCTATATATATATATTAGGATATACATACACTATTAATCTCATATATATTATTAATCCTACATATATATATTATACATTTATTTATATACATATATAATATATTATATAAATATAATATATTAAGCACCATTACGACATTAAGAAATAGAGACAGTTCTAAGCATCATGGGCCTATCCGTGACATAGTATGACAGCTACGAATCCCACCTACGAATATCATGACTCATGCAAATCCACAAAGCCACCTAGGGCTTGTCAATTGTTATATGTATATTATATTAGAGATTGTGGATTCCGAAAACTATATGATAACTATAATATTGATACCTAAACACATCCACAATGCATTAATAACATAATGTTTATGATAGTATTAAGTAATACATTATACTACTATAATAACTGAAAACCCGCTTTGATTGTATATTATTAATTGATAAAATGATAAACAACCCATCCATAAACGAATATAACCCTTCTTAAATGTTGCAAATCGAGTCACACTAACAACCTCCTGTGGCAGACTTATTCCAAAATTTTAACAACCCTATTACTGAACAAGCGTGCTTTCTTATATCAAGATGGCTATGCTTTCTTCTTACAATCTTTCATCTATTATGCCCCTATGTCACTGTCCGAATATTTCCAAAGTTCATCAAAAACACTATGAAAAATTTATTGCGTTACTGTTATTATCATAGTGTAAATATTTTGTAGACTTTATCATGTCCCCTCTGACGAATCTACGCCTTTCTCACAGAAAAAGGCAATATCTAAACTCCTTCGCCTCTCTCTTAGCTCTTACCCCTTCAATGATCCAAGAAATTCATACTTCCCTTAGTCTCGATTTTATACTCCAGGCGTTGCACTATATTATAGACCATATATATATCACTTTTTTATAACTTTACCTGTATATATTACCTCATAAATATACTATATCTTATCATTAATATATTATATACATATATATATATTATAATATATATTATATATATATATACTATCAAATAAATGTATATACTTACTACAAAACACTTATGTAATGTGCACAATACATCTCCAAAGTATCGTGAGAAGTCTACAACTAAGAATGAAAGATATCTACAAGAGATAGAGGAAAAAGCTAAACAAGCAAGACACAATAAAACAGTAACAAAATAGCCAAGTAAAGGTACTTATAGTAACTCAAATCTCCATGCAAACTCCAATATGAATGCTGTAATCCATTCTCTACCTACATCCAAGTGCTCATACATTCTCAAATAATTAGAGGAAACTCTCGAACTCACAAAAAAGTGGGACCATGAACAGTGAGGCGAGAAAAAAAATTCATACTATGACTCATGGTCGAAATGATAGCTCTTGTGAGATGTACATCATTTAATATGATATAGAGAGAATATGGTTTCAGAAACTACCATTAATATGATATGTATATAGAATGATTTAATGTCTATATAGACTATAATATTAGATATATATATCACTGCTAGCATGTTATGATAGAATATGTGTAGTTATGAAGAGAGTGAATGAAATACAACGTACAAAGGCAAGATAGAGATATGATATGAAAGCAAATGCAAACATAGAGTTTCAACTGACTAAATATAGATAGAAGATAGAGATTATGGATGAGATTCATCATATCATGATGGAGAGTAGAGAAATATTTAAAAAAGTATTAAATTAGTGACATCGAGTTTTGAATATCATATTAATAAGCGGATAGTAATATATATATTTAGAATGATGAATGGCATTTATTAAAATTTTACTATCGGGTAGTTCATGTAAAAGGTTAGTGTGTATGGGCAATTTAATTGACACAAGAAGCCAAATATTCCATAGCATTGAACTAAGGCTGAGGAGATCTGTTAGATTATAAAGAGAAAGTGATTATTCTCAAATTTGCTAGTGTGCAAGTGTTAAATTTATTTAGGATTAAAATTATGAAAGTCCAGTAAGCATGTTTGAAGGAGAGAATAGTGAGTTTTTGGGCAGACGGCGAGAATAAAGGTGCATAATTATACATTATCATACTACGTGAATGTATAATTAATATTTTGTCGAACATTGTAATATATTTTTGTTGAAGCGGGTGTTTTCATTTGTGTGTTTTGTTTTCAGAGCCCTTGATATTTACCCTACTACTAAGGGGGCCGCCCACCTAACGAGAATGTTAACTGGATAAATCCTCATATAAGCATATTCTTACTCAAGATTTTCTAGTGTGATAGAACGATATAAGAGCTGTGTGTTTTGAGCGATGTTGACACATGGACGGTTCGGTCTCATGTGTGTGCTTTTTTGTGGCTGCATCGGATAAAGCACAGCATTCTTACAGATGAGTATTTCTGTGATCTGCAAAAACGCCTATGAGTTACTTCATCAGTGACTATAGGTAAACATAATTTAATTTGAATATGTTGCGGCAGTTATTCTATAGGCCTCGTAGGCTTTTTGATATATTGCGAGTTATCTGGTGAATGATGTGATCGTTCTTAGCTAACACAGTTGGCCTATCTCTCTTTTCACGATTGCATTGTTCACTGCAATCTCTCTTACTCCCTTACCGAAGAATACTTTTCTAGGAAATAACACAACACAGAGTGAAGATAATGTTATAATAAATTTCAAAATTTTAATTGCTAATTAATAAGCATTATTATCTAACTCAATATCTCAATTTATGGAGGTTATTATACTAATCTATGATAGGTGTTTTATCATTATATTTTGACCTAAATTAACATTCATAAGTATATACTAAGCTAAAATAATACTCAGGATAGGACGTTTTTTTGTGTATATCCATATTATTGTGAGAATGATGTATTTTTTTGTGTAAATAATACATGACTATATAATAATATTAAATATATAATTATATATATTAATATATTTAATAATTATAAAATTATTTGATTGTAATTGTAATGAAACTTTATTTATTATTAATATATAGAACCAACTAACTCTTATCCGTGGTATATTGTGTTTACTGATTGAGTAAAAGAAATATCCACTGACCTCAAAAAAACATCATTTTGGGCTTACATCAAAGTCATACGTTAACAAGACATTCAATTTTTATGGTAAGAAAGTTTTGGCTTTCTCAGTTTCTAACTAAAGCAATGGAAGGCCTTCTATGCCAAGTTTTCTCCCGATTGTATATGATCAATGAACACTTATATGCATGAAGGACTAATATATTAAAATTTTAATAAAATAGCATAAAAACTAAATTTAGTTAGAGGAAAATGCAAGTCGCACACACACAAAAGACTAAATATAAAACTAGTTTTTAATATTTTATTATTATTTATTATCATTTATTAGAATATTAGTGTCTATGAAGTTCTGTTTTCTTATATAATTTATAGTTAAATTTTATATTTGGGATTACTCATACCTTTATCTAATAAGGTGTATTTACTTATTCATTATGATCTTCATAAAATAGCTTTGTCATAATATGCTCACATTTATAATTATATTAAATTAATAATAATATATTTTTAATAATATAATATATATATATATATATATATTTATATATATATATATATATATATATATATTATATAATAGTATATATATTTTAATATATAATATATATATATATATATATTAATATATATATATATATTTATATATTATATATATATATTATATATATATATATTTTTAATAATTTAATATATTAATTATTATTATGTAAAAATATTATATTAATATATTAATATATATATATATATAAATTATATATATATTAATTATTAAGTTAATATATATATACTATATATATAATATATATATATATATCTATACTATTAATATTATACCTATATTATATATATATATATATACTTGATAGTAATAGTATATAATATAATATAATTATATATATTAATAATATATATTATATTATATATATATATATATATATATTATTATATATTATATATAAATATATATCATATATATATATATTAATATATATAATTATATAATATATATATATATATATATTTAATATATTATATATATATTAATTTATAATATATATATATTATTATAATATATATATATATATTATATATATATATAATTATATATTATATAATTAATATATATTTAATATATATACCTATGGTATATTAATATAAGGTATATTATATATAATATATTGTAATATTAAGTTTATATCGATATATCTATATATATTATTATATATATAATATATATATATATTTATATTATATATATATATATAAAAAATATATATATATATTATATATTATATTTATATTATATATATATATTATATATATATATTATATATATATATATATTAATATATATATAATATATATATTATATATATATATTATTATATATATATATATATATATATTATATAATAATTATATTACAAAATTAAGATATTTATATATTATTTATGCATTCCTACTGCGATTGTTTAACAAAAGGTAACAGAAGAAATATATTAATAACCTTTTAAAAAATAACATCAACTTAACTTATAGTATATAGTGTATAAAATTTAGCAATCATAATAAAGTTACAAAAAGTATATACTTAGTTTATTTTATTATCTTTATTATTATTTTATATTTAAAATTGTGTTTGAATATTTATCTTATATCGTTTAAGTATATAGTTAATTTTTATGTGTTTGTAGTTAACAGAAAGATATTTTTATTGTTGTTCAATAAGGTTTTACTTATTTCAATATCTTTTTAATAAATGCTTTTGTTATAATGCCCATTAATATTAATTATATATATATATATATATTTATAATCTATATATTCTTATATATATATAATATATTAATATAATATATATATATAATATATATTAATATATATATTCATATATAGGTCATATATACTATATATATTATATATATATAATTATATATATATAATATTATACTATATATATATTATTACTATATATATATATTATATATATAATATATATTAATATATACTATATATAATATATATATTATTATTATATTAGTGGTGGATGAGATAATATATTATTGTGTATCCAGTTAAATAAATTAGTTATTAAGATTCTTCTTCTCCTAATGAAACTAAATGTTAAATAAATAAGATAATTTAAGAAAATACTGATAGAATAAGAAAAATTATCTACCGAGATTGAGTCGAAGTGATCGATTATCCTAATGTAGATAAAGGTAATAAAGATTTATTTTTCTCACTTACTGATGTAGGAATGATAAGTGCAAAAAGTGGGACCTTAGTCTATCTAGCTACTTAATATTATGTTTGTACGTAAGTTAAATGGATATAGTGAAGTCACTTTGTGTAAGAATATGTAATATAGGATTATTAAAAAAAGTTCAATAAAGAAAAGTATAAAGTACTTCAATATGGTAGATTTTATATTACTCAAGTGAAAAATTAATAGTAATAGTATTTTCTTACATATATATATAATTATTATATAGTAATTATTAATAGTAATTATAGCTTTTATAATATTTATATTATATATCAAAAAATAAATAACTTTTAATATATTATTCACTTATAAACTAAAGCTATAAAGAAATTTAAAAGATACCTATATATGGATCTAGTATTAATAGATTTCTGAGTTATGATTTCTATGATTTTAAAAGTCAACTTATATTTAAGATTTAAGAGAACTTTTATTTATTGAGTATTGGTGGGTTATTGTGTTAAATTATAAATACGAAATACGAAATCGGAATCGGCTCAGGTATAAATAAGTATATATTTTATTATATGATACTTTTATTTATTAAATAATTATTATTATTTTTATAATATGTAATAACAATTTACATATTAATAACATAACAAAGCCAAGAAGGTTGACTTCTCTGATTCGAGATTTCTATAACCTTTATTTTTTTAAACATTATTTGCATTATATAATCAACTTAATGTAAGTATATTTAAGTTTTATGTAATGTGATGAGTGGTACGTAATAAGACCTCACACTATAAAGACAGAAGTTTATCAGGAAGTTTACGACAGTCTACAATTTATAAAGCTCACAAATAGAGTCGTAAATACGGTAGTCCCGAAATAAGACTTCAGGAAGGCCCTGGAATAAGATGTCTAGGACGTTCCAAAAATAAGATGGTCCGGGAATAAGACTGTCCCAAAATAAGACAGTCCGGGAATAAGATAGTCTTAGAATAAGACGGTCAGGGAATAAGACTATCAAAATAATAAAAGTTAGGTTGGTAGTTTATAAACATTTAAGTTTAATTTATTTAATTTATTTTAATTTGTTTAATTTCTTAATCTAATATCTCAAATTTATTTATTTATAGATTTAAAAGAAAAGCCTTACCCTAGCGATAAGAACGACAGAGAGGGGTCTTTCTTATAAATACGAAGGATGATGTTTGGTATCTGCAGATCAAAATGGGAAGCGAGTACTGCAATTATAATGGTAAAATTTTTAGTATACATAGTCTTTATATTTTTAATTATTTATTTTTTTAAGTTAAGTTTATTTTAAGTAGCTTAATTTTTGTCACAATATATTTACTAACCTGCAAGGAGGTTAATCCAATTTGCAGGTTTTCCAGATCTCAGTCAAATTGATTCAGATGATTATATAAGTGAACTCTGATAATGGTTTACTAGTTCTTTATTTTATATCAGACTTTACACAAATTATTAATTATTTAACAAATTATTAATTATTTATATCAAATCTAGGAAATATTACTAGAAAAATAAAAAAGCTGTTATTTAAGTATACTACTACACAAAAAGCTTAAAAGTTTAGAAATAAAGAAACAAACCCATAAAAATAATAATTATAATATTATATTAATAATAGTACTTAATTAAGTGTTATTTAATTAGGCAGTTTATTACTACTTAATTGTTTTTAACTGAGAGCCATAAACAGAAGTTCAGGATCAAATTTCTTAATTTATTATTTTATATCTCATATGATAGTGATTATTTCCATTATATATGATAAGATTATAATGAATTAAAATTAATTTTTGTGACTAACTGAAATAGTACTGTAACATATAATTCTACAATATACACATCAAAAAGATAGTTTTGAAATATTAATTACGTAGTTTCTCTTCACAAAATTCGTGCTCTGAAATCCTCCTTTAGTTTAGTTTAATTTTGTGTTTTGTACTCTATATTTATTATTATCTATTAAATAGTGTAATATTTAACTTATAGTTATATTCATAATGGAGATAAGTTCTGTTTAAAGAGTTGTGTGTTTATTGAGTAAATAGAATGATAGTGGGGAATTATACTTATATGTTATAAAAATATGGTGTGAGAGGGGATAAGTATATTGATATTTGCTAATTGAGAGGGTGTGAGATAAACGGGGGGGAGGGCGGTACTGTATATTGGATTTTGTGTGTTATAAATTTAGGGTCAATAGTATAGATAAGTATAGATTTAACTTATAGATGTAAATAATGTAATCTTTAGAGAGGGCGTGGTGAGGGGTGCAATATATCACGGATCTAATATATTTAGGTGATGGTTTGATACTTAAAGTGAGATAAATGGGGGTGGGTGAGTGAGGGGTAAGGTGGTACGGTCTACTGTGTGAAGGAGTCTGATATAAAAAGATATATAGAAGTAACGGAAACAAATGTACGGAAATAAAAAAGGGGGGAATGAAGTCTAGCATGAACAGTGGTGTTGGCAGGGAGATGTTAAAGAGAGTATGTATTTTGAGGTATAAGGGTGGGAAGTAGAGGTGTGAGATGGGACTGGCATAGGGGGGTGGGAGTAGAGTGGAGTGTAGGAGAGATTATAGTAGAGAGGAGTCTCTGAAGTGAATGTGGATAGAGAGACTAGATAGGGCAGAGTGTATAGTGGGATTGAAATATGCTGGTGTGAGATGACATAGCATGACAGAAGGGAGAGTTGAGAAGCGAGGTATTGATGTTGAATTATGGAAATTGTAGTAGTAGATAGCGTTTAGTGGAGGGTGGTAGAGTAGATATAGAGAATAAGGATGCGTGTGGAAGGTGGAATGAGGCATTGGGAATTAGGAGAAGTAGGCAAACGTTGGTGAGGAATATATGAATTGGTGAGTTAGAGGGAGAGTAGGGGGAACTGTAGGAATTATAGGGGAATTAGCAAGCCTCATAGATGAGAGGGAGGATTGGATGAGAGTACAAGATATATTAGTATGTATGGAAGATATGATGCTTAAGTCTGGAATATACATTGTTTAGGTTTGGAAGATGCGATATTTAGGTTCTGGAAGAATACAGAGTGAGAATAGTAGATGAGAATAGCGAGTATTTATGTACGAGATGGAATATAGAGCGAGAGTGATTTAGAGGAAATATGTGAGGGAGAGGAAGGAATATAGGGTGATGTATTTGGTTAAGGTTTTTGTGGATGTGAGTGCCCATAGCAGGAGGACAGGATATGGATTAGGGAGGAGTAATAATTTTAGTGGGATGATTGAACTCGATAGATTGAGGTGTTAGTAATTACTGGGTGGTTGTGGTAGGGTGTAGAGAATAGGTAATTAACACAGAAGTGAATGTAGGACGTAAGGGTGGAAGATGTGTGAGATCTATATAGGAATGTGTGCAGGAAGAGTAGATGTGGGTGTTGTAATAAATTAACAAACATGGGGAGTGAATGTCGAGGATGTGATGTTGGTTACTTTGACTCGTGATTAATAAACGGTAATTATGATAATGTGAAAGTGTGGTTATCCGAGCGCATTGATCTAGGGATGGAGTGGTGGTGCAGGAAAATAGGTGTTAGAAATTGATTAGAGAACTGAGAGGTGGTGGAAGAGGTGCGCTAATGGTATTATAGTAGGGTTGGAGGAATGGCTGTATATGGAATATACAGGGGATTGATTTAGTTTTATATGTTGTGGGGTGAATCAGAGGAATAGAGTTTTGGGAGTAGAGATTGGCTAGAACAGTGATATTTTGGGGAAGGGAGTGTGTAGTGAATAGGGGGTGCCAATTTGAAAGTAAACGTGATAACAGTAGTGATTAGGTTGTGAGTGAGGAACAGGGTGCACTCCGAAGAGTGGAGGATGTAGTGGTATGAGTTGATAATATGCGAGGCGTGAGAATTAATGATGACGAGTATTTTAATATTTGGATATATGAGTTCTGTTGATGAAGAAATGGGAGTACAGATGATGGCAAAGAGGTGTATGTGAGTAGGAGAATAAGTATGTGATTGAGAGCAAGTAAGGGTGATCTTATGGCTGCAAGGTGTGAAAGATCCGGTGTGGTGGAGAGCAGTGTAGGAATTTAGGGACTGAGAGGGATTAGAAGGTGCAGTAGTGGGAGTCTCATTACATGGATGTGGTTATTAGCTCTTAGTATACAGCTTGTGGATGATAAAGTTAAAATGTAGTAGTAGTGAGACTATCGGTCTGGGAATAAAGAGCGTTGAAGGAATGTAGAAGAGTATAAAGTTGTGTATCAGGTGTATGTGTGACATTCTCTTTAGAAGTTTGAGCGCAGAATGTCTAATGATGGTTATAGAAAAGAGTTAGTATAAGAATGAGGAAAGAAATGAGTGTGGGAGAATTGAGGTTGGGTGCATGTGGGATGGAAATCGGTATGTGAGAGGAATAGAATAAGAATTGAAAAGTAGTGGTGTAGAGATGGTTGAGTCTCATTGTGATGAGTGCTATAGAATAGCGCTAGTCGGAGGTGGTTAAGCCTTTTAATCACAGATGTAATATGGTGACAGTGTACGCAGACTTGGTTAGTAGCATGGATGGTAATAGTGTTAAGGTGGTGGAGGTGGAGTGAGTGTTAGTGTTTAGTGGCGTGCTCGGAGTGGAGAGAGGAATTGTGAAGAAAAAAGTGGACTGGAGGCAGTATAGATGATCAATATGTTCGCTCGAAGGAGAGGAAGTTGTGAGACTTTGAGCTCATGCATGTGGATTATATAGAGTTGGATGATGTGTTTGCAGGGAAGGTGAGGGAGTGATGTGAGGGAGTTTTGAGGGGTTATGAAGAGTGTGTGGTGGAGCCCACATGTGGGGCACATGGGGGATAGAGAACTACAGGTGTAGAGGCTGAGATAGCGATGCATAATATAGTTGATGGGTCCGCTGTGGTCACTCACGTGACATCTCTAGGGTGGATTTCTTTAGAACGCTGGCTCCGAGTTCTCCACTGTAGATTAGAAGTATAGTGGGCGGAAGGGCTGGTAAGGCGATCAGTTGTGGTGAGCTGTGGTCTATTTCGTGTGCATGATAGTAGTGCTGTGTGATACATTAACGCTGACTGGCTTATACTATATTACTACAGAGTTGCAATATGGAGGAAAGTACTCTTGATCGTTTGAGGAGGAGGAAAGAGCAGCGAGGGTGTGGGTTGGGGAGAGATATAAAGGATAAGAGATTGAGGTGAATGTAGGTTATGTTAGTGAAGAGTTAAATTTTTATATGATATTTTTTATAATATATTTAGGGATTATAGGATTTGTGGTAAGTGAGGGAGGGAAAGGAAAGGAGTATAGAATCCAATGAGTATAGGAGATGTGAATAATAGTAGATATTCATGAGTGGTTCTAGTAGAATTTATATGGTGAAAAGGGTGGAGGTGAATATTTAATTACATAATAGATAAGTTTTTCATGGTTTGATACATTTAGTCTTTATATTATTGAAAGGATTAATTGTACCAAAAGTAAACCACAAATGTGAAAAATAGGGGTTGAATGCCAGGTTCCAGGTTAATAGATAGTTGGAATAGTATATTGATGATGATATATGAGGTGTTGAGAGTGCGGTTTGTGGGGTATTAGTGCAGATTAGGGGGGATGTTTGACCGGAATAATAGGTGAGTAGGAAGGAGGGGAGGAATATGTCATGTGGGAATAAGTGGGTCGTGTCTCTAAGAGAGAAGTATTTCGGGGAGAAGGCGGAAAAATAGCCTTAGAGTGTAATGGTCGGTCCGTATAGTAGACGTAATGTCGAGGCATATGAGCTGGGTTAGGCCGGAATAGAGTTAGTTTGGGTCAAGTAGGGTCCATCGGGAGCGCTGTAGGAGTGAAAAAGGTGAAGAGAAAGCTTACACTGAGACAGGACACGGAGAGGGAGGATCGAAATATATGAAGTGTTATTGGATTGGGACTTGTAATTGTAAGGGAAGGATGCTGCAGATATAGAGATTGGGATGGGATGAGGGGAGAGTAAGATGCGCGCTCAGGGGAGGTGTGGATTTCTCGTGATAATATTCTCGGATTTGTGAGTGGGAAATCCCTCGTTTTTCGTGAGAATCCATGGATCTAGTTTTGCATATTCCCTAGGAATGACAAAATTCATGTGGCGCACTACGCTGAAGGTGCTGTAGTGTGGAACGGCATGGTACCTTTCGGGCATCATTAGATATAGAGTAGGAAGCGTTTACTGCGGGTTCGATATTCGAGGAAGCGATGTGGTATTTGAAGTGAGGTACTAGTGTGAATGGTAGAGAGAGGACTTGGTCCACGTGTAAGACTACGTACTCGTTACTCCCGACCTCTCAACCATCTGGGAAATGACGGGATCAAGTATGGAATGTCGTCGTGCGTATAATGTTCACATAAAATATTATATATATATATTCATAGTATAGGTGGATAACTGAACGTCTGTTGAGAGTTGCATTTATATGCGCCGTGAAAGTTGTTCCTGTAGTACTGTTTAGGCTATCTATGAGGTTGCTCATGAAAAATGACTACTTATTGATACCAATTAGGCATCAATAAGAGTACTTATTTATTCGTAAACTCAAGATGAGCAGAACTGCTTCCAGTCATGATAGGTAACCTTATGTGTATGACGTGAAGTGACGGCCTAACTCTCTGCTTGTGGACTTCACTACAGTAGATTTATATTAATCAGATGCCATGAGTGAGTGGCACTTAGTATTTTATTGTACACTTATATAATCTAAGGTAGTTTAATATGTGTGTGTGTATACATACAAAACGTACAACATAGAGTATGTATAATTCGGATTTCCAGTATGGGTTCACGGTACTGGATGAGAGAGGATAGTATGTACAATAAAATCAAGACAGTTTGGGAGGCTTACAATATCTGTGTACATATGGATTGGTTAATAATATGCGTCGACCATATATCAAAATGTAGTATTAGACCACACTATTTATTATAGTCTTCTAAGTCTCGGTACAATGACGAGTTTGTTTCATCTAGTTATGTAGATTCTCATGTATTTGACTTTCCTAGATGTGTAATTTATAGGGTACATTTAATTTACCGCGCTAACACTAGATCTACACATTTGTCACTATAGATGATTACTATAATATGGACTCGGTGGTGTCCAACTCTGTACTTGAATCATTGAAAAATCAGATATTGTATCGAGGTGATTAGAGTAAAGTGAGAACATCGTATTACGGTAGTAATACCTATTATTGTACTAAGAGATAGATAAATAGTCACAATCATCTTACATCTCACACTATATACACATATAAACTATATGGTTTGATGATAAAATAAATTATAGTTGAGGATATAGTTGAGAAAGAATCCCTGGCTTCCCGCTTATAATATGCTCAATATAGGTTATTACTGTCTGAGTGACGAGAAGTAAAAAAGTACTGGGATATTTGGATGGCCTATACAAATACGGATCTCTCACCTCATCCGTGTATGCTGACTTTAGCTACATTAACATATAACTGTGTTATAAGGCAAGAGCTGTGATTTCTTTTTAGATAGTGTATGCACAGATTTTTGGGGAAGCAGGAAAGACTGAGATACTACTAACATTGTTAACAGTAGAACTGAGCTATATAGACAGTTTTCATATCTCTGCTATCATGAATATAGTTAGCATAATAAGAGATATATAATGGATATGACTCAAACTATCCTATCTATTCATACACGTATCTCTGAGGAGAAACTCCTTCACGCTGAGTGTGTGACGCACTAAATCTCTTGAACGCGACTTGGCATAATATAAGTGGTATATATGTGAAGGTCGCGTAAGGAAGCGTCTCTTAAACATCGATGACTCCTAAAATTCATAGAACCTTTAAAGGAAGGGAGTCGTGTCTCACTCACAGTGGACAAGTGGGCCGTATAATAGGTCTAATAATATATGATTCGCGGCGTCGGAGACTCACTTCTGTGTAGAGGATTGCTCTTAGTATGAGTGGTTATTGGTGTTAGTGAGGTATATCACCGTTCGACAGGTGTCTACATGAACACCAGCTATTAGTACATTTCGGGTCCCCCCCCCCGGAAACGCGTGATAGAGAATAGTCGCGTGACACTCGCTAGCGTTTTCAGGAATCTTGGCGCTATTCTATAATGACTTAAACCATCTCCAACTAAATGTAGTTACATATCAATTATGCTGTGTCCATAGATCTAACGTGGGGAACCCTAAACTTTTGTTCTCTTCTTCTCAAACCGATAGTCTGATATTTATAATTGTTTTAAGTTGGAATTTGGAACGTTAAATAGATTACCATTAGACTATGTGAACCATTGTGTTTCCTCACTTCATCGTATCTCTTCCTATATTGTGTGTGGAAAGCCTTCAAAAGGGTTCTACATGATACTATTATATTATATCATATCACAGAAAGGGTTCTAAATATAGGTACTAAATACTGTATGGGTAGAACTCACTATAATAATGGTTATCTATCTCGAATATCACTATATTTTTCTAAGTATAAGTGTATATATATATATATAATATAATATATATATATATATATATATATATATATATATATATATTAATATATTAATATAATATATAATTATACCAAATTAATGTGAATGTGCTGCATAAACTTGAAAATAAGGTAATAAATAATCAATATAATTTTACTAATAACTCTTGTGGTTATATACACACTAATATCTCATCACAAATGCGATGTAGATATGCAAATAACGATTACATTTTATTGGACATCAGCACATACTAAATATTAATCATTGCAATAAACCCCGTCCAATGAAAAATTTCTATAGTTTACTCCAGTGATTTATATACTCAAAGTAAATTAAACTAAATAGTAAATAATAATTATATTACCTATAGCAAACGCATTCTAATATTAAAATAATTTAATGAAGACTCATTGAAAAGTTTCGTAGATAAAGATATTAAACTAAACTTTCATTTGAATATAGCTGCTAATGTTAAAATGACAGTGAGAAACATTATAGTCAGTTCTAAACATTTTCTCATAATGAGGGATAACACTAATCTTCTTGTGGTCTGTCGAATAAAATTATCTCTTTGTCCTGTTCTTTATATATTACAGTTTTCTCTTTGAGACACTGAAGCACTTTATGGTGGTGGGGAAGGTGAGTCGGAAGTTATATCTTTATTATTGTGAGTGCTACTCCTAAATTTTATAAACACAATCGCTAATGGAAAACTATTTCGTGTTTTTTCACAACTCGTGATAGAAAGAGGAATATTTCTAACTAAATATCTAATATAGTCTCACTGGTCAACAAATTTGTAATTTGAAAATTATTTTTCTAACTTTATTTTGTTTATTTTCTACTATAGTGAATAGATAATTCACCGTTTATCGTTGGGCTTTTAAATAGAGCTTTCGTTCACTTCATTTTATGTGTGAAAGATGAAACCTCACATCTATCTGGTCAGGTGGCTTAAGCAATCAACGATATATATAGAGACTGTTCTGTAAATTTTGAAAGTTTGGTTGTTTTTTTTTCTATTAATTCTTTAATAGAATGGGTACTTGTTTCTTTTCATATTATTGTTTCACACTCTGTACTCATATCTCTTTTTCTAGTTGAACGCATACGATTTTCTCTATATATTGTCGTCCCATTCCTTATACAAAATGATACTCAGGACTTTTGCTTTTTTATACAATACGCATCGGATTATCTAAAAGTAATGACGTGTATGAAAGCATGGATTATCTACTTCTCTCACAGGTCATTTCTCACTTGTCATCATACCAGCTAATGATATAGTGCATGTAGTAGAGTTCTCATAGAAGAGTAAAGGTGGAAAGACATAGAGACATTATTACAATGTATATTATTTATCTTTGCCTAGACTGCATACAAATGGCACATCAATTTGTTTTGTGTTCAATACCTTCTCGTGAGATCTCATATTTTGTCTGATCATCGTCATAGATATAAAAGCTATGATAATATCTATGAGCACTCTAAAGAAAGTAGCTCTCCGCAAAACTTTAGAGTCAGGATAAAGACACTTAGAGACGATTTCTGTTTCACTCGATCCTCTGTGTTTTCTTTAGAATTTTCACCAAATTCTTTCCCTAATAAAGCTTGATCAGCTGGCTTTCCAAATTCGTCAATGTGGTGAGAAGAATAAAGGTCTCTGCCTTAGTATTTATTTTGCTATATTAAGATAGCTTAAAACCATGAGTATTCGTATGTGAAATAGATTTTTTATTTAGTGGCTATGGAATGAAGTCGAACGTTTAAATAGTGCTGATGTATTTTTGTTGATTGTTTTTTTGTCATACTAGTGCCATGAGATTCTCAAAATAACGTGAACGCGCTATATGTCGAAATGTCATGGCACAGTAGACATTTTGGTCTCTCTAGTGTTAAAATAAGACTTGATCTTTTGTATGCAAATATATCAATATTCTCATACCACTGCTCAGTGTCATTACTATCTATCGCACTCTGAATGCCAATTCTCTAGAATTCACTTGTTTGTTGAACTGTCTGATGTAATTCAGTGCAATATATACTGTCTTAGTGAGTTTTTATACTCGTAGAATTTGACAACATCACTAAAACTACATTTAAAAGGATGGAAATGTAATGTACGACCAAGTAGATCCTTCCATTTGATAACGCCAATATATTTCATATTTTTATATTGTCTTCTCAAATTTCAAAAGCAAAAGCTTCAAGGTGAGTGTGAAAATAGGTTAAAACGTACTCCGTTATTGATGACACTTTTGTAAAATTAGATAATTAGATCTTTAGCGTGTCGTAAAGTTTCAATATGTGTGCATTAGGAAATGATTTTCTTAGAGTTTAAGTGAGTTTGTCTTTACTTTCTTTCGATCTGTGATCAGCTATATTTCATAGAAACGCAGTGGACTTCCAGGTAGACAATGAAATGAAAATATAATACTATATTGCATGGCTATGATAGTGCGCTCAGGTATAAGTAAAAATCAATCATTGACGTGACAATATTTAGCTCACTTGGACTCGCTCGTCGCTTGCTCACTGACTATGAAGATTTTACTGTACGTGGGAAATAAATGATAAGAAAGTGCGTTGGACGGTTCGCAATTTTTTCAGACTTTCTTATATTTATTAGAGGATGTTTTCAAGTGTGAACAATTTGTGTGTGCATCAAGATAAAAGATCAGTGTGTGTGCACTGGATACACAGGAAAAAGAGGTTGAGAGTTGAAGTAAGCACCCAATAGCATCCTTTGGTATTCTGTAGACGAATTCTGGTGAATATATGTAAGTCTTTTTTAAATGTTTTGATAATAAAATAAAAGGCCACATAACACGCGCAGATTGTGCAGAAAGTAAAGCAGAGAGACGCGACGAAAGTTAATAAAGTTTGCCTACGTTAAGACACAGTGAGAAGAGCAATGAGTGAAGAGAGAGAGTAGCCGCGAGAGAGTGATGCAAGAGATTGTTAGGAAAAGAACACTAGAGAATAGATTAGATTTGATGAGAGAGTTGTGGAAGAAAAGAACTGAGACGAGAGAGAGTAAGCGTTGTACTCAGCTTACTCCTACCTAGGAAAGGTGTCATGAGTCGAACAGACAGAACATATATATTATAGAAGACAGTGCGAGAAATCTATATTTTGGGTCGACAAATAGTAGATTTCTTGGTTATTCCCACTGAAAATGGAGAATCTTGCTCTAATACGATTAATGCTTATTGATTACAGTCCGCTTAAAGATGGCTTATTCAAATGCAAGTTAGTTTAATATCTTTAACTAGGAAACAACTCGGATCTCATTTAAATTATTTTTAGAATATTGTAGAATTAGTGATTTTGCTAAGTAAGTAAGACATTAGATATCAACCCTGACAAATACTATATGAACCATCAGATGGTTAATACATATGTAATTAAAGCAAATCATTAAAATTCACAAAATGAATTAAACTCGGCAAAATATTATGAGGAACCAAAAAACACTTGCTAAACATTCGATATGAGCCAAGCAACTAAGCGATGATAGGAGGGTGTGTTTGAGTTTGTTATAAGATATTATATATATAATGATTTTATACTACCTTTTTCACAGAGCGTTCTATACACAATTATTTGGAGATATATATATATATATTAATTATATATTAATATATATATATAATAATATATTATATATATATATATATATATATAATATATATATATATATATATATATATATATAATATATATATTATATATATATTAATATTATATATATATATATATTATATATATATATATATATATTATAATATATATATATTATATATTAATATATATATATAATATATATTAATATACTATATATATTATATATATATAATTGATTAATATATTGATCGACAAATCGCAGTGATATGATACATGTCTTTGTATAGATATAATGTTAATCAATATAATTAACACTATGAAATAAAGAGTTAAATATTGAGGACAACAATGAATTTGATATATAGATAGGAATGGGGCTGTATATTAGTTAAATTTAGATATGATACATATACCATATATAAGATGGTTAGTATACTTTCTTACTTTACGTATACCGAGAATTACTCTGTTGCATAAGCGTCCTGAAAATATACCCTCACAAGTACTTCCAATCAAATAATATCCCCGGCCATCAATATTGATATTCTAGCACTTGTCTTGGTAACGTATATCTCTTTACTCATGAACTTTAGATCTTGATATGAAGCGTTCACCCTCTCTATCATCATAACATCGCCTTAGAGTTATTCCAGGTAAAATTTTTCTTAGGTGTAAGAAGATGTAAAGTAAGTGCAACTTTTAATATACTCATATTCTACAATCCAGGATAAGTAAATGAATAAAACTGTCTTAAGCAGTTATCCTGTAACAAGTAGTAGTTCTCGTGCTTATACCTGTTTACCCCAGATACAATTGTATCTTGCTTACATATCATTGAACAAGAAATTCACGACTTGCTCTTAGCCTTTTAACACATGTATATATTGTTATTGCTAGCAAAGGCAGCTCACGGTGAAGAGTTATCCGTATTTGTAGGTCAATCAAATATCCAACGCTTTTTCTTACTCGTCACTTCACAGACCAGGAAACGTTGAGTATAAGCATATATAGCGAAGCATTCACCATCATGGTTCAACATTTATGAGCTAAAAATTCTTTTCAATTATCAAACCTATAGTTTTTTATGTGTATATATAGGGATTGATAATAATGATGTTTTTCCTCTCTGTACAGTGTGATCTTATCAGTAAATATCAGATGTTTCCTAGTGTCTAACACTGTGATCATAAGGTTTTCTCAATCTCAGGTGGCCATATATCTTCTTATTGAGTGTCATGTGATATATACCTGACTCATGTTAGTCCAAATAATGGATAAGCAGTATATAATTTTGAGTGAAACCTGCTTGTCTGACTGAGCTAAATGTTTACCTATTTATTGCGGTACGACACTCACATATTTTAACTACCATCCATGTACCTAGATATATGTAGCCTTACTTCCAAACTGTTCACCTTGATTTTTGCAATACTCCTCTCTCATCATTCACGTACCAGATTACCTACTACTGGAATCGACGAATCATACCTCGTTGCCCGTTGTGTATAACAACACACCTTAAACTACTCTTGGAAGTGTCAAAAACGTCGCCAATTCACCTGCATCGTGTATAACTGGGATGTCATAGCGAGAGTTATGGACCTGCAACTTTCACTGTGCAATACACAAGGTTATTAACCATTCTGACTCATGGTGAGGCTCAGATATCTTAGCTTATCTCTGTTACGATAAAATGTTACTCTTGTGCCATGTCCAGTAGTCATTTTTCATGCAACTCGAAGCCAACAGCTCAGAACAACTTAGGCAAATGCCAACTTCATACAAATCAGTTCAGTTCACCCTGGTGATGAACAATGACGGACCAATACGATGTATTTTCAGATGGATGATAGACATCATTCCTCATAGGTCATTAGGCATCCATAATGATTAAGACGTACTAAAATAGTTATCCAACTAATGCTTCGATTACGCCGCAGTGTAAACTTGCTACTTACTGTGAGATGAGTGCCTGCGAGAATAGTAACTCAGTCTATTACAGGCTATTGATAGTGCGCACATGAATTTGTCATTCTAGGTGAAATATATGCAATAACTATGGGATTACATGATATATGCAACGAAAACGGGATGTGTAACAATAGTCAAATCCGAGAATATATATGTAATCAGCACCTCCGAATTACTATAAATATCTGCTACAAAAGTCCATCCAGAAACATTTCACCTTTTTTGTTGACCAGTGTTGTTAAAATTTTTTCTAATTATAATTTTTATCCTATAAATGGATGATCACGAGAACTTTGAATACTATTTCGGATATATATATGATATATAGTGTGATATAACTATATACTCCAGATATAGCGAAAATATATGATATTATTATCTGAGCGATATTCGATATTTCAGGCGAATTATACTTCTTTAGCCGTGAATATTCGGTATTCGGCTTTTCACTATTCGGCACAATATTACTAATATTATATATATTATATATTTATTATATATATATATTATTTATATAATATATATATATAAATTTTATATATTATATAATATAATATATAATATATATATATATTTATATATACTATATATATTATAATATATATAATATATATATATATTTAATATATATTAATAATATATAATATATATAAATAAATTATATTACATATCATCCCATACAATAATCTTCCGTTTTTTTTCCCCCTAAATAGACTGGGGTGGTAGGTCCTAGCGATCCACATGCATTATGGTAAAAAATAGGAAGTAATTAGAAGCACATGACATCAGTGTACGAAATAGAAAAGCCCAGCTTAACCTTATGGCCCCCTCTATACCTATTAGTGAGCAACTCGGAGCAGTCAAAATAATCCTAACCTCACTAGAGATTCACGGGTAACGCGATAAACTGGACTCCACTCCTTTATGGCCTTCGCTCATAAAATATAAGGGTTCATATACCCCTGGCCATAGGTAGGGTACCATCAACATAGCACCCCTCATACAAACTCCACCATTTACACTCTCACCTAATTAATTATCAAGCCTTTAATTCTCGCCTCTTGGCCAAACTCATAATTTCTCTACTTTTTAGCATCATTTGGTGCGTTAACACTGCTGAGAAGGTGTCTTCTAAGCGCTCCGTCTTGGCAAATCTAACATGTTCCACTCTCATAATGAACTCTTGTTCTGTCATTTATCATGTCTCTCTCACACTGGACTGTGTAATGTACGACACACTCACACGCAACAGGTCTAAACTGCTAAGCTATAATTATCACATTGGAACTGCCTATCTAACCAAACTCACGGAACTGTCTTCCAACTACTTAATTACACTACTGATGCAGCCTTATTACCAACCGACATGTCATTCATGCATTACACATGACAAACCATCTCACAACTTTCATATTCATGTCAACATTGTGTCCCTTTATGTGTGAGCAACAATAAAACTCTTCGTACGGTGATCTGTTATATGTCGTCCATGTTCTAATTCACTAATTCTGTTATCACACTAAACATGCCCCTAAAGAATAAATAGTACTCTCGAGTTTTTAGAGTTTTCTACTAATTATAGGAAATCTAATCATAAGATAACGTATAACTCTAACTTTCAACTCCTTTATTCCTAATTGCACGGCTGTCACTGCTATCAGCGTAATATACACTATCATGGTTAATCTAGAGTCGTTTCGTGTATGTCAAAGAATCCCGTGGGATTAGCGCTCTTCCCAAGATACTTCTAAATTCCTCTATACCCACCACGATTTTATATAATGCAAACACTCGCCGAGTAATCACCTTCCTGCTCTATTTTTATCATACTTTATACTACTATTTGATCAATTCTTGCTCTCTGCAATCCTATCTGCTATCTGATCTCTTTTCCTTATTTCTCCTCATATTATTCTCATATGTTACGTTACACAATATTTCGACACATAGTGTGTGATTACCAGTGCTCGACTGATCATTTCTCTAACATAACTTTTGATCCACGCTTGTGAAGTCGTTCTCACTCTCACTATCCATTACACCTTACTCGTGTGGTGATAGCTGACGGTTAGTCTCATTTGCAGAACAGCTCTTCTTCATATCTCTCACACGCTCACTCTACCCATGCTCTATTCTCCTAGTCTACAACCACCACTCACATCCTCATAAACGTACTCTTCAAGATCTCTAATCCGCACTACATAATCAATCAAATATCCATTGACCGTACTCTACTCGTAAATTTTCTGGAGTGGAAACTCGTCTATTCTTTACATACATAAGGATATTTGGCATCTCCTTCCGATTTACCCTTTGTGTGTGACTCCATACACTCATTTTCTAACTAACCACTTTTTATCTGCGCGTGCAACACGTCCAACCATTTGACTCTAATTCTCATTTAACTAATATAGCCTCTTCCTATCTCACATACCACTCACTGAGAGATGGATCTCGATATACCAATTAACTTCTTAGTTCATTCGAGACACTCTTAAATCCCACCTACGAGGCAATTATATATAATATTCTATATATAACTACTATTATATACGCTTAGTTATCATTATTATAAACCAATTATTTATTAGATACACCCATTTATTCTGTAATATTATACACACTCACTATCGCATCTATAACTTATTGTAATTCTCTATACAAGATAAGCCTATACATATATAACATACAACTATATATATATTATACTATAACATCTGTAATTCAATAATTCTTTCATCACCTATTATATATACATCTATATCATATTAATACGCCTGTTTTAGCAAATACATCTCATAATAACCTTAATATTATACAATTCTCTAATTAATTCGGTTAAGCGTGTAGGTCAGTCTCTTAATATTTATAACTCTACATCTATATTATTATAAAAAGTAGCTATGTGTGCATGAAAATGATAAGATATAAATTATAAATTTAAAAATATAAAGGTGAAGTAAATTCTCACTCTCCCTTCCTCTCTCACCACTACTTACAATACGCACTCTCTCTTGTTTAGTCCACTCAGTCTCCTTCTCCATACGCTCATCTTGACGTCCTCTCCTCTCTCTCGTTCTCAACTAAATACTTATTCTCACCATCATCTCATCTCTCCCTTCACACCTCCTCAATACTGCGCTCTAATTCCCCTATAATTCTACAGCTTCCTCCTTATTCCTTCTCCCTTAAATACCTCTCCTTGATATAAGGGTACTTACTTACTGCTCTCCTCAATCCAATCGGAACTTATACACCTCTCATAAAACGCTTCTTATTTACACAACTTCCCAATCCAATCATACTCACATCTCGCTCCATTTGATCAATTTCCTCCAGTAATTTTCATCTATACCTGCAGATTCCCCATTCTAACTTCCTCAACTCTACCCATTACCTCCTCCTTGCTCATAATGACTCATCCCAAAACTCACCTAATTCCTTTCTTTGCACCATGCAACCCATACACATTCACAATCTTCCTCTTCATTACTGTTAATATTCATACAGATTCTTGAAGTGTTTTTTCCACACTCCCCTCACAATCCATATATATATCTAAATATATCTCTCGATTATCTATACTTCTAATATATCTCTATCTATTACTCATTATATATACTCTTACTATAATATATAATATATACTATATTATTTCTTTATTATCTATATACTATATATATTATATATATATATATATATAATATATATATATATTATATATAATGGGGGGTGATCTTGTGGAGACACGTTTATAGTATTAATTAGATTTAAGTCATAGTATAAATTTACCTAATTATCTAATGGAAAATTATTCTAGAGAAAGAATAAGAGAGTACATTAAAACAATTAAGGTTAACTGCAGAACTGCAGCATAATTAATTTTATATTTTTGTTTGTTCATTTTTTCAACTTTAAAGCTTTTTGTGGGTATCTAAAACAGCTTTTTTTTTTTCTAGTATATTTCTGATTTGATAAATAATTAATAATTTGTGTAAAGTCTGATATAAAATAAAGAACTAGTAAACCATTATATCAGAGTTCACTTATACTAATCCATCTGAATCAATTTGATAAGATCTGGAAAACCTGCAATTGGATTAAACCTCCTTGCAGGTTAGTAAAATATATTGTGACAAGTGAAACAATTTAAATAAACTTAACTTAAAAAAATAATAAGTAAAAATATAAAGACTATGTATACTAAAAAATTGTTACCATTATAATTGCAGTACTCGCTTCCCATTTTGATCTGCAGATACCAAACATCATCCTTCGTATTTATAAGAAAGACCCCTCTCTGTCGTTCTTATCGCTAGGGTAAGGCTTTTCTTTTAAATCTATAAATAAATAAATTTGAGATATTAGATTAAGAAATTAAACAAATTAAAATAAATTAAATAAATTAAACTTAAATGTTTATAAACTACCAACCTAACTTTTATTATTTTGATAGTCTTATTCCCTGACCGTCTTATTCTAAGACTATCTTATTCCCGGACTGTCTTATTTTGGGACAGTCTTATTCCCGGACCATCTTATTTTTGGAACGTCCTAGACATCTTATTCCAGGGCCTTCCTGAAGTCTTATTTCGGGACTACCGTATTTACGGACTGTCTATTTGTGAGCTTTATAAATTGCAGACTGTCGTAAACTTCTGTCTATATAGTGGGTCTTCGACCACCTCATCAAATACTTAATACTTACATAAGTTGAGTTATAAATGCAAATGAATGTTTAAAAAAAAAAGTTATAGAAATCTCGAATCAGAGAAGTCAACCTTCTTGTCTTTGTTAAATGTTATTGTAATTGTTTACTTTAATAAAAATTAATTTAAAAAAGTATTCATAAACAAATATTACTTTTATACTCTGTGGTTAATTGCTTGTGTGTAATTAACACAATAACCACAAACTATAAAAAAGTTCTCTTAAATCTTAAATAAAGTTGCTATAAATCATATAAATCATAACTCAGATATCGATAAGTTCCGGTATCTTTTAATTTCTTAGCTTTAGTTTAAGATAATATATTACTCTATTATCCTCTTGTATATATAAATATAAAAAGCTATCCCTTAAATTACTATATAATTATTAATGGTTATAAATACTATCTATAATTTTCCTTGTAAATAAATCTATCTATTTTACTTTCTTTTTCTTTCTCCTATTTCCTATATTACATATTCTTACACAAAGTGACTTCACATTCCATTTACTCGCAACAAATAAGCAGATGCTAGGTCCCACTTTTGCACCTTCCCATCAGAAAAAAAACTTTATTGCCTTTCCATAGGATATCGACACTTCGACTCAATCCGGTAGATAATTTTTCTTTTCTCATATTTTCCTAATCTATCTTTTAATTTTAACTTAGTTCATTACGGAGAGTAAGTAATCTATAACTATTTACTGAACACAATATTTACTCTCCACATATATAATATATATATATATTCTATATATCTTTCATATATATAGTATATTATATATATATATATTATATATATATATTATATCTGCGTAAGTGGAAAATTTATATATATATATATATATATTATACATTATATATATACTTATTTATCTATTTATATATATATTATATACTATATAATATATATATATTATACTATAATATATATACGTATATATCATATATATATATATATATAATATCTAATATTATATATATTACTATTATATATATGCATATACTCTATATATATATACTATATATATATTCACTATATTATTATATATATATAATATATATATATATATATATATATATATATCTCTATCTTTATATATCTATATATATATACTATATATTATATATACCTATATATACCGGTAATATATCTATATATATATATTATTATATATATATATAATATATCTATAAATTATATATATATATATATATATATATATATATATATACTTATATATATACTATATATACTCATATTATAGTATATATATATCATCATATATATCTATATCATATATATATATATTATATATTATAGTATATATATTCTCTATCTATATATATATCTAAATATCTATCTCTATATATATTTATATATATATATATATATCTATATAACATTATATATATATATATATATCTATCTATATATATACTATCTATATAATATATATATATATTATACTAATATATATATATAATATTATATATATATATATATATATATATATATTATAACACTATTATATCCTAAAATATATATACTATATATATATATATATATATAGTCATGTATCACAAAAAAACACTTCAAAAATGGGACACAAAAAAACACCATTCCTGTATTTTGCTGTATATGATGTATTAGAGCAAATTAAGAACACCATCATGTAAATACCTCAAATGTATGTAGAAATATGCATTATTAGCATTAAAATTGAATTTTCTGATTTTTAGGAATTTTTTTCTGAAATTTTCGGAAAAATTGAAAAATATTGATGCATATTTTGCCACTTTTGGGGTCACTTTGAGCCAAAATCACATCAAAAGTATTGCAGAATATGCAAATATCAAATTAAATTATGTTATGCCTATCATTCATACGTTTTTATACCAAATTTGATGGTTTCATGCAGCACCAAAACACACAGATACCAGTCAATGTGAATCGCAAAACACCACTTTTAATTATCCTAAAAATCAGTAAGAATATGCATAATAATTACTATTAACATGTTTTAGGGCTGCTTTATAGGTTAAATATCTAAGCTGAAAAAAAGAAACATCAAATATTTAAATTGTCTGAAATTAATTATACAGTAGTATGAAGTAAGTTATTTTAACTAAAAAATGAAACTTGCAACTAGCTAAATTTGAAAATAACATTTTTATTTTAATGCTAACAGCATCTCATACCTATTCAATGCAGAATATTTGGCTTTTTGTCAATTAAAGCCTAACTGTAATGACTACGTAGTAAATTTAAAAATGCCATTCATCATTCAATAATTATTAGTAGGTAATTAATTGATTATTAAATTACTAATTAAATTTTTTTAATTATTACCTGATGAATGATGAATCAGCATTGTTAGTCCAAGTGTCAGTAGTGAAACTCATGTTGGTTGCTTCATCAATCTTCAATCTTGCTTTGTACTTTATTCATGACTTGAACATGCAAATTGGGAATTATCTTAGCAGTGAAATATTTTCTGGAAGGTAGTTCATAATTGGGCTTAAGCAGCTTCATCAGTCTTCTGAAACCAACATCTTCAACAATTGAAAATGACTGTACATCAAGAGCTATCATTTCACCAATAGCAATATGAATTTTTTTTGCTTCCTCACTGTTCATGTCCCACTTTTTTGTGAGTTCAAGAGTTTCCTCTAATATTATTTGAGAATGTGAGCTACTTGATGTAGATGGACGGCATTCAACTTTGGATTTCTTGATATTTGAGGTTACAAAGTCACTCATGGTACGTTTTTGTGCTTTTTTAGCTTTTTCCTCTTTCTGTAATTCTTCCTCTTGTTGTAACTCCGTCTGGTGTTGTGACTTCAAATGTTTATACATATTTGTGGTATATATATTATATATATATATATATATAATATTATATACTATATATATAGTATCTATATATATTATTATACTATATATATATATATATATATATATATGCTACGAGAGAGTGCAACGTAGAGAACAAGGGATGATTTCTGGTTTGAGGGTAAGAGCCTTCATGAGGGAGCTAGAAGGAAGGAGTTAGGAATGTTTTTCTGTAGAAAGGCGATTTCATCGAGGGAACATGATACAAGTCTACAAATATTTACATCTATTGATAATACAGAGCCAATAAATTTTTTCATAGTAGAACATGGAAGGTAAACAAGGGGCATAATAAGAAAATTAAAGAAGAAAGCATGCCTCTTGATATAAGAAAAGCACGCATTCAGTAATAGGGTTTGTTAAATTTTTGAATAGTCTGCACAGGAGGTTGTTGAGTGTGACTCGATGCAACATTTAAGAAAGGGTTAGATTTCGTTTATGGATGGGTTGGGTATCATAATATATTGACGAATAATATTTGGGGTTTTTCGTTATAGTAGTTATTAATGTTAGATTGCATGTGACCATAACTTACTTATTAATGCATGTGGAGGTCTATAACGGTATCAAATATTTATATAATCATTAGTTTTTGGAATAAGCTCCAATTGGTTCGGCATTTGTAGTTACACATCATATTGTAACAAGCCCTTACAGGGTGCTTTGTGGATTTGCATGAGCATGTTTTGGGTAGTGGGTTGACTGGACAGTCTCGATAGGCCCATGTGGCTTTTACTGTCTCTATATTCTTAATGTCTTAATGTCTTAATATATATAATAATATATATATATATATATATATATATATATATTTATATATATAATATTATATATATATTAATATATATATATATATATATATATATATATATATATAATATATAATATTATTATGTATATTGTTATGTATATATATATAATACCGGTATATATATATACTATATATATACTATATATATATAATATATATATATATATATATATATTATATCATATATATATTATATAATATATAATTATATATATATATATATATATATTAATAATTATTATATATATAATATTAGTGATGGACCGATTAATCGTCATCACCTTATTTTTCTTATCATCATCCGTCAATTTTTGCCATTAATTAACAAATTTTGGATAATATTGAAACTCAATAATAAATAATAATAATAATAATAATCTAATAATATAATATATAATAATAATATTAATAATAACAAATGATATAATAGATAATATATATATACATATATATATATCTACATAAATATATCTCATAATCTATATATAATATCTATATATATATATATAATATATATATATTAATATCATATATATAATATATATATAATATATATACTTATATTCCAGTGCGCTATGGTTCCCTTTCCTGATTCTGCGTTCATCATCACACTCATCCTCAGCATCTTACGAGACACCACCTTTTTATCCACATATCATATACACATATTTATATCCCACACCCTCTTCTAGACAACATCTTACAGACATCCCTATCCCTTATATCCTTATGTGTGGGGAGAAAACATTGCCCACATCATATGTCCTGCATGTTGTAGAAGGCGACTAAGGGATGGTGGTAGTTAGGTTGGCTGCTCGCTACCATTTCATCTTTGCCAGGAATGCTAACGCATTCCTCAAAGAAATGCTGAAGGCGGCGCCAGATCTACTAGTCAGCGTTGATAAAGTATGAATAAATCAAATGGTTGCAGGGTATGTCAGAGGAATAATGTCGAGGAGAAGAGGAGAAGAGGTGATGGATTGTATTTGAAAGGGCAAATTTGATTTGCTCGCCACGGTGACTGAAACTAGAGTGAAAAAGAAACTGTGAAAATGGAGTGGGTGTGGTGTGTGTGTGGTGTGGAAATGTGTCTGTGTTGGTGTGGAAAGGAATGAGAGGGGGATAGAAGGATTTGCATTTCTTATGAGTGACTTGTGGTAGAGAGCTATGGTAGATTTTGTGTGTGTGAGTACTAGAATTCTAAAGGTTAAATTTAAGTTTGAAAAGGTAAAAAATTTGTTGAAGAGTGCGATTTTCTGGGATAATCTGAATGCTGTTTTGGATGGGGTGAGTAGGAGATTCAGTTCATTTGCCACATATCTGCCCACTCAAGGATTTTTTTTTTTTTTACAGTTGTCACCACCACTCACAGGCAGAGCCCAATTCAAGGATGGGGTGTAGTACGCTCAAAAGTTCACCCTCTAGTGCAAATTACGCATATGAGCACAGACACAGGCTTTAAAGTGAGATTAAATTCAGCAAGAAATACAGAAGATGGAAGAGAATTCCACAGAAGTGAGGTGGTGGGAAAGAAGGAAGCACCACAGCGAACTAGCCTGGAGTTACCAATGTCCACACAAAACTCTGTGCAGATACAGCACCCCTTGTGCTACGAGGGCGTCATAAAGGTGGTGGTACGAGAATGTTAAGTTCCCTCGAGCACCTGCCGCTGAGGTACCCGTAGGATAGGGCTATAGGATGATAGTTAGATTTATCAGAGCAGCTCCTTTTTTTTGGAATATGTTGGACATGTGAGAGCTTCCAACACTGAGGGAAAGTGCTAGTATTGAGACATAGAGACTTTAGTTGAGCAAGGGTGGAAATAGCACAGAAGCACATTTCCTCAAAACTCAGGAGGAATGCAATCCGGGCCATTCGCCTTCCTAACGTTCATAGATTTCAGGGGCCCATGCACTGGATCAAATGTAATCACAGGCAAAGGCATAGGACAACTGAGAGGAGAAGGAAGAGGAATGCCAGAATCGTCCAGGGTTGAGTTAAGAGGAAAATAGGCCTTTTCAGTTGGAGAATCTGCAACAGAATAATCAGATTGAATAAGAGGAGGAAAGGCAGATTAACAAAAGTTGCTAGAGATGTATTTGGCAAGAGGCTAGAAAGATTTGTCAGCAGGAAAACCAAGGTTAGCGCACTTTCGTTTGATGAAAGCCCGCTTTGAATGAACCTGCTCATCCCACCATCACGATTACAGCACCCTCCTTATCTTTTAAATCTTTATACATCCATCATTATTCCTTACTGAGGTAGCCAATTAGTTTATCAATCTGCAACTTGGACAACCTTAAATTTTTAGTCCTATTAAATTTCATTTTTTAACAAAATAGGCACTTTAATTACGAGTAGGCCTATTTAACGTTGAAAGATGTTGACTAAAAAAAATTTCACCAATATTATATTTTTTTTTATTTACAAATATTTAAATAATTTTTAATAATAATATTTTCACTTTTTAATAAAAAAGGCACTTTATATTACAAGTAGGCCTATGTATGCACATTTCATGTAAACTTGTTGATGAAAAAAAATTTTACAATATAATTTAAATTATGACAATCAATTTTTAATATAATAATAATATTTGCACTTTTTAACAAAATAGGCACTTTATATTACGAGTATGTGCGCACATTTTACATGAGCTTGACCAAAAAAAATTTACAATATTATAATTTAAATTATGACAATCAATTTTAATAATTTTTAATAATAATAATAATAATAATAATAATAATAATAATAATATTTACACTTATTAACAAAAAAGGCACTTTAAATTACTGGTATGTAAGCACATTTCTTAAAAAAATGATACATTATTGGATTTGGACTTTTTCTTTTCTTTTCTGAAAGAAAGAAGATAGGTATAGAAAACATTAAACAAATGTCTTATAGTCTACCATACATAAAAACTAAAATAAAATATTATTAAAAACTAAAAAAATAATGGACATTTTTATATGCTTATATTGACCGGTTTTCCCCTCTGCCCAACCAGTTTTACCCTGAAATTGAAAACACTTAACTTTAAAAATAAGAATAATATTTTACATTTTTTAATGGAAAATGTTAAGATAGACTTCCCAATATGCATCTAACATCAGAAACTTTCTGCCTATCTCTAATTCTACGAAGATTCATCCAGGTCTTAGGATATTTTTTTCAATTTAAAATTTTTTTTTTCCAAATGGGGGAAATTTTTTAGACTTGTTGGTGTAAGCTATTTACCTACTTAAATTTTTATATATGGTTAAAATATATTTTTCTCAATACTTAAAAAACCTTTCTCTAATTGAAAAATATTTTTATTTACAAAAATATTAAGAATATTAAAAAGTGAACGGTTCTCCACTCTGTGACCGGTTTCCCCCCAATTTACGGTATAAATATACTATAATATACTATTATATACTATATAATATATATACTATATATATAATATATAATATATATATATATTCTATAATATATATATATATATATATATTTACTTTATATAGATTACGTAAATACTATATATTTTTTCTTATTTCCAATATATATATTATATATATATTATACTATATAATATATAATATATATATATATTATATATAAATATATAATATAATAAAAGGTGAAAAAAAATATCCTACACGAAAAACCATAGTCATGACAATCAACACACTCCACATGGTATGATAGGCACACAATTCTTTACCAAAACCCAAACACCCATGCCACAATGCCCTTTCTAACCCCATACACCACAGACTCAAAAAACCTCCTCCTTCACCAGCTCTATAGGCTATTAACAAAACCAATTCTCTGAGCCAACATTCCACCTCCACCAAACCACATCACTCACCAACCAAATCCACACGACACTAACAGAAAACTACTTAAGACACAGACCACCAAACAAAATTTAAACAAACACCCACCAGAAATACCACCGAAATTCAACTCCCTACCAAGAACCCAGTCAGTCATCCTTGGCAAGTTAAGATGCGGCCTTCTTGCTCCTACAAATCCTCACACACATTCAAACTCAACTAGACCACCACAAACATCTGTCAAAACTGTTACCAAGTTCTGGAGGACACATCTCACTTTTTTCTCTCTAATTCTCAACCCAAAACAATCTGAAACATTTTATCCCTGGAAGATGTCTGGAGGAGGCCGGAGGCGTGGGCGGGGTACCTGAACACTGTGTGGCCCCTCACATGATGGGGTGGTCAGGGGTGAGAAGGTAGAAGGTATATATATATAATATATTTAATATATATATATATATAGTATAATATATATATATATTACTATTCTATATATTATATTATATATATCTATATATAATACTATTATATATATTTATATCTCTATATATACTATATACGTATATATATATACGTATACTATTTTCTAGTAGAAGGTATACTATATATATATAAATATAATATATATGAAGCATACCTTTATATTACAATTAGCAGTTTTACAACTACCAGTACTTGATGAAGTTGTTTCTTCCATAATTAGATATAAAAAATAAAACTATTAATGACTGACGTATGTGCTTCAAATGTGAAATAGCAAATTTTTTTAAAACAAAAAAAAAAACTGATTAGAAAATATAATGAATGAGCTGCAAATATAAAAGTGGTAAAAATATAGTTAAACACAATGCTATGTATTAGTGTAGTGTTGACAAAACCAAAATTTGGATCTAGTATTTAAAAATTTTACTGATGCTGATATTTATATATATATATATACCTATATATATTGCCAATGAACTTCAATTTAATGCCAATATTTGAGCTTTTATTATCTGATACAGTAATTTAATTTAGTTTTTTTTATATACTGATAAGAATACATCAGCAAATCCATTTTGACTTTGTATTGATACACCTTAGTAGAAAAAGTTTTTAAAAATGGAAAAGTTGAATAGAAAAACATTTAGTCAACAATGAGGTATTAACAGGGTTTTATTTAGAAAATTACAAACCTTATGTAATTTACATAGCATATTATCGAGTACATGGACAAAGGGAAGCCAGGTGATATTGTACATTTGAATTTTAGGTGCCCATAGAAGGTTGATGCGTAACTTACTCTGTGGAATAGTACTACATGGGTGGTTGTCCATAATTTAATAGGCCTATAGGAGTGGTTGAACGAAAGGAGACAATGTGTAGCCTTAAATGACAATAAATTGTTATGTGAGCTGGTGAATAGTTGAGTTCCTCAAGGTTCTGTACCAAGTCTGCTTTATTCCTAACGAACCTTTTTTATTGTTAATTAAATGGATGAGGGAATAAAATGTTTAATTTCTAGGTTTCCTGGTGACACTAAGCTGGCCTATCCTGTAAAATATATCAAGGGATGTATGAAAGTTTAACATAATTTAAATAAACTTTTTTGTTGGTCTGGAAAGATGCAAATAAATTTTAATATTAAAATTCAGTTTCAAATTTACTTTAAAAAATGAAATATTCTTCACCTAGATTAATCTATGAATCTTAATTACAAAATGAATGTGGAGTGGCTTATGTGTGAGTAAAGAAAATAATTTGGGTAAGATTCAGTAGTAATTTGAAAGTCATAACAATATTTAGGAGTCTATAGCTACATTATATTGTGTTAATAATAAAGCTAATATAACAAATAATAACAAATAATAAACTGTAATGTTAATTATTACTAGTATCCTTATCTAAGGAAAGATTCATATGCTGGAGGCAGTACACCACAGAGCAACAAAGATGATTTTTGGATTTGGAAAGGTATGAGAATAGGTTAAAGGAATAAGGATTTTTCTGTAAAAGATTTTTTTTTTTAGAGAATATGACAGAATTATAAAATTTTTGAATCATGCAAATAAATCCTTTTCATTAGATCATTTACTAATTTACAATTTGCATTAGTAAACTGTATAATAGCTATGTTAGGCCTCTATTAGAGTACTGTCCACAAGTTTAGGCCTCTTATTTAAAGAAAAACATAATATGCTAGAGAGAGTGCAAGTAGAGCAACAAGGATGATTTCTGAGTTTGAGGGTAAGATCTATGAGGAGAGGCTGAAGGAAGTTAGGAATGTTTTCTGTAGAAAGGCGATTTCTTCTTCTAGTCTCAGTGCGGAGAGAATGATACGAAGTCTCGGGACTCAAAAATATCTTTAAACACCATGATTGAAAATATAATGAATGTACCGAACTATAATACATTTCTTCATTAGTAGATCAACTAATACTATCTACATCGATCGCGTGTCAGCACGAAGTGTAGGTAGAGCAAAAATTACATGTTTATAGTGAGTGCATCTTAAGAAGTAAGCATATAAGAAAGCATTCATTCAGTAATAGGCGCTTGGATAAATTATATTAGTAATGTAAGTTTTCGCCAAATCTAATATGACGCCAATAGATAGTATTATTATTCGTAAGTATTGACTCGGTGATTAGATATAAACTATTTAAGAAAGGATTGGATAGGTATATATTTGTATAAATTTGTTTCTAATGTATTATATTAATATATTTTGACAGTACCAATTACAGGTATTTAGTTTGGACAGTAGTTATTATAAGTCTTAGTAGGTGTATGGTTAACTACAATATATATATTTTATGACTAATAATTTTTATCTTTTAGATTTAAGCAAACTTTATATATATGTATATACTTATATGTATACTCAAATAGTTATTGAACGGTGAGTCACCTAGGTAATACTATGTGGATTATTATAGGACTCAATGAGCATGTTGGTGATTTAGTTCTATAGTACTTTTGACATGGGACTAGTCTCGATAGTGATCCACATAGCTTCTTTAACTATATATTATATATTTTTTATGAAATATATAATAAACTTATTGTATATTCTATCTGAGATCCCCCATCCTTGGTCTACTTTAAAGAATTATAATATTCGATATATTGGTATATATATAAATTCATAAGAATATATATAATAAATAATTTTGTGACGTAATGTATACTAATTCACATCTAAAATCTCCTATTACTTGACATAATCGCAATAATCGATAATGATAATGATAATGATAATGATAATGAATAATGATATAATAATAATAAATAATAATAAATAATCAATAATAATATAATATAATATAATAATATAATAATAATAGACAATAATAACAACAACTTTGAATCGATTTCAATTTGTGGACTTTTCTGTACCTTTATAGTTAGCATTATATTTTTAACGTATATAACAAAGTTCTTGAAATATGTCTACGTGTGCACTAAGCGATGACGATAACGAATTGCTGCTAAATTAACAAGCACTACAATATAAATTTGCAACAACACAACATTCCACTATATAGGGAAAGGCAAGCGTCATACTTCTGTCATATTTTTATATATATAAAAATAGTAGATAAAATAGACCTAAAAACATCAGACCAATTAACTTGCTTCCAGTTTTATTACAAACTGCTCATAAAAACAAAAACTAACAATATTAGTGCATAAATTAAATCAGCCACATGAAAAATCAGGATCTGTATGTGGTTATGATGCAACTGATCACACCCAAGTAGTTCTACAGCTGACGGAAAGAAAAAACAAAGATGAGCTATGAATGGTTTTGTAGAATATGAAAAGAAATATATGAATCTGAAAGCACCAACTCTGTTATAAATATAGTTAGGATATTACGAAACAATATATCGTTACGATAAAATACACATATAAAAATGCTGAATCAACATTTAAATTCCCAGTATTATTTGAATTAAAGAGTGAAAAGTACAAATCAAAAGAGTTAGACAGGGCGATACAGCTTAACAAAAATTATTTAACGCAGCACTATTTAACAGAACCCTAAACTGGGTAGATATGGGTATAAAGTGAAATGGAAAGTACCTAAATCATTTAAGATTTACTGATGATATAGAGTTGCTCACATAATATCCTGCCGAATTACTAAGAAAGAAACGAAGATAGACAGAGCTAGTCGAACAATTATATTAAATATAAAATTAAGCAAAACCAAAAATTTATCAATAAGGATAAAACTTCCAACAAATAAAAGTCAAAAAGTTTAGAACAAGTTAATAAATATACTTACTTCGGACAACTTATAACTTGAAATGGTTAACTGTTAACTGAAATATATATATATATATATATATATAAAAAAAAAGCAAAATAGCTTGGTGAACTATGGGTAGACAGTATATCATTCTCCGTGACAAATTTGCATTATGTTTAATTAAAAGGGAGATTTGTGAACAGTGTGTGTTCCCTACAGTGATATTTTGCTATAAGGCTTTAACCCTAGATTTGAGAACAACATATGGGGGATATATACTTGGGATAACACCTATGAACAGAAGAAGAAACGATTGGGTAAGATGGCAAATAAAATTAAGATAATAGTTAGAGTCAAACAACAGAAATGGATATGAGCAGGTTTTATAGCTAGAAATGATGATAGATGGGCAAAGGAAATAATAAGCTGGACTCCATTAAATATGAAACGTCCAAGAAAACGATCATGTAAATAAAGTGAACAGATAAAACTCGAACTGCAGGAGAAAACCATCAAACGAAAGCCCAAGATCGCAAATATTGGAAGCGTCTAGAAGAGGCCAATGTTCTGTTAAAGTTACGAGAAGTAATATGAATGAAATTTGGGAAAATTTTGTCGGGAATAGATTTGAAGCGCATAAAACGACCGAGCTCAAATTTCAGGGAAAAGAAAATATTGTTTACCAAACAATGTCCATGAAATTTCACTCAAGTAATGTTGCGGATATTCATAAACATATTCCTCAAAATTTTAAGGATCCGAATTACCGTTTCAACTCTTCCGATGATCAGAATCCATATCCACATATTCGGAACATTCGCAACATTTTAAAGAACCGTATTCGCATTCTCGGTTGTCAAAAAATATCATATCAGCGGCAACAATAACACACTCACACTCATACAAATGCACACGTACAATTATACAAATATACACGTAAGGTCATCCAAGTTTAAAAACTCGAGTTCGGATTAGACGTTTTTTATAAGTATTTCGACTGCGATGGCTTCATGCAATTTCCTTTTGAGAAATTAAAAAGTTGGAGAGCAATTTCAGTTAGAGAGAATTGGAACTTAATCCCATATTGGTCAATCTTTCTATATTTCTTTAATAATAATAATAATAATAATAATAATAATAATAATAATAATAATAATAATAATAATAATAATAATAATAATAAAATAATAATAATAATAATAATAATAATAATAATAATAATAATAATAATAATAATAATAATAATAATAATAATAATAATAATAATAATTATTATAATAATAATCTAATATATTATTATTATTATTATTATTATTATTATTATTATTATTATTATTATTATTATTATTATTATTATTATTATTATTATTATTAATTATTATTCTTTATATATCACGTTGATAATAATTTAATAAGTAATATGAAAAAGAGAATATATATATATATATATATATATAATATAAAAAATATATATATATATATATATATATATATATATATATATATATATATATATATATATATATATATATATATATATATTTATATATTATATATATATATATATATATATATATATATATATTATATATATATATATATATATATATAGTCATTCTTTATAGTATATTAAGGAAGTACTTCTTCAGGCAATCTATTAACCAACAGAAGGTGTATAAAATTGCCAGATTTTTTTATTTCCTTTCTAACAAATAATATCCATTTACAATTTTTAATAACACCTCGCGAAAAGAGTTCAACGCGATACATTAAAGCGTCAGTTGAACAATACGAACTCTTTCTTCGTAAATAACTAAATATTAGTAGCCTAATTTAAACTCTGAAGTTCACTAGTATTACTCATATTCTTTTGAAATGTTAAAAATATAGTGTCCAGAATATGAAGATAGTTTAATACATACATTGAGAGAAATTTAATTTTAAATTAAATATAAATATTTTATCTGAAAATAAAATATTTATATTTAATATAAACATACATTTCTCTCGGTATAAAGTTTCAAATATTATTAAGTATAAATACATTTTCCTATGAATAGACACGGTTTACAGATAGTATGAAAGGACATCATTAGATTAATAAATTTAGCATTATCATATATATATATAAAAATTCTTTTAAACTTTTATATATAGAATATATATATATATATATATATATATATATATATATATATATATATATATATATATATATTATATATATAATATATATATATATATATATATATATATAACCTCTAGTGGTACAAGGTCATAAACCTATATATCTAAATGCTCGTAGTTTTCCGCCAGTTGTTGAGGGGAAACTCTTATTCATTAATTATATTAATTATTAACGTTCTCCTACAATAATTATTTATGTTCTCCTACAAGCAATCGCATTTCTCTGGAAGTTGCGTGTGACCAATCCTCCTATAAGCTTCATCGCCAGACATAATTAATTTAAAATTAGTACATAATTTTGAAGAATTTAAAAGTCGGGCGATTTCTCAACCGATAAAGGATTTGAATAAAATTAATTAATTAATTAAGATTATTTTTTTTATAGTGTACGTGACTAAGGAATTTTACGTTACCAATAAAAACCGAAAAGCTTATTAGCAAATATAATCAGCATCTAGGACCTTGTGAGTTATATGGATCCGTTAATTTTGTGTTTTAAGTGTAATTAATTTCACATATTGTTAGTATATGATACTAACAATAAATTAAAATGATGATAAAGATACGCAATTTTAAAATATTAAAAATTAAATAATAAAGTAAGAAATAACGCACATTGTGAATGAGAAAGAAAATTTTTTTTAGTGTTAAAACTTGAAAGAATTTAAGATAGGGGAAAAAATAATGCTTCTGGGTAAAATTCGGTCTTTATTGATTTTTCCCCATATATTGATTCTGTGAATAGTTAGCAAAACTTATTATAACCTGAACTAGGAGGGTCCTAAACAAAAACCAAACCTATATGGATAGACGATGCAGTAAAACCTATACCTAACCTATATGGATCGGACGATGCCAGTAAAAAGATATATGCCTGTTAGATGGATCATACTTTGTCGTAACTTTTTTTTCTCTTCTTGTTTTAGGGTATTTCTAAGTAAGATTTTAGCATTTCAGAAAATATTACGTAGTCTTTATTTTTCCCCGGCAATATTGCCAAACGTACGATGCTTGAAAAGTACGATTTTTTTAAATAATTACTCTTTTTAAACTTTTTTCCCTTATATATATATATATTATATTATATATAATATATATATAAATATATATACTATTTATAATTATTATATATTTACATATATATATATAATATATATATATATATATATTATATATATATATATCATGCTTTAGCAATGGCATTCTTTGTGGCAGTATTCGAAACCGACATTACCTGAGAAATAAAGAGAACAATTGTAGAGAAAATGAAGCAAATACGAAGTCACGTGAGTTGGTGTTCTGATTAACTGATGTGTCAATCTATGATCAGTCAGATTTTAAATTTGCTTTTATGCACAAAAGATTTGTCATATAGGACAAGATACAAGGAAAGAAAAATTTCTACTGCCTTGTAAGTTTTATCCTTTTGGACAAGAGACAAAAGAAAGACGTTCTACTGCCTTTTAGGTTTTGTCATTTAGGACAAGAGACAAGAAAAGAAAACCTCCTACTTCCTTGTAGGATTTATCATTCAGGTAGAAGAGAAAAAGAAAGAAAATTCTATTGACTTTTAGGTTTTGTCATTTAGGACAAGAGACTAGAAAAGAAACCCTTCCTTTGTCTTATAGGTTTTGTCGTTAGGACAAGAGACAAGAAAACCTTCTACTGTCTTGTAGAGCATAGTAAGGCTCACCGCCGGTGCCTATGGATGGCGTCAGTTACATAAACAAATAATATAAGTTAGCGCGATACTGGTCCTGTCCGAAACAGCGACTCCATTTGTACGTGGGGAAAACAGTGGGGGATGAGTCGGGGAAGGACGAATTAGATGAAGGAAGAGGTGGAAGGAAGAAGTAGGTGGTGAAAGAAAAAAAAAGTTTCTTGGAGTTTCTTTATAATTTAATATTAATCAAACTAACTAATTTTAATTAAATATTTAAAACTAAGTAAATATATCCTGCAAAGGGTGAGGGGCACATCCCTCAATAAGCAAGAAACGCGATTTGGAAGCAATGGAATAAAAAACACATTTGTAATCTTTATTAACAAAAGTTAAAAGAAAAATCAACACTGAAGATAAAATAATGAGCAATAAAAAAACTGCGCAACCCATCCTTTAAATTCTTTAAAAAAAAATTCTTTTAAATAAAAAAAAGTCTTTAAAAAAATAATAGTAAAAAAAAGGACTTCCTATTTCCAAAAAGAAAAAAAAGAAAAAAAAAAGAAAAAGAAAAAAAGAAAAAAAAGAAAACTCATTAAAATTGTAAATATGATGAAACATCGGAAATGAATTCGTTAAGTTTGAATTTTTTTTACAGTTCATTATAGAGAGAAGGATAAGTGGTGAAGAACAATCATGGCCAAATAAGTTGTTCCATAAGGAATTGGTTAGGACCGATGCCGTACTACGTGTGTTGGGTTTTCTTTAATTCTTTAGTTTTGCTGCCCGATCTGGTCTTGAGGACCAATATCTGAAAATGATGTTCCCGCCTTCCCCCTCGAACCGACCGTAAATCTCCAGTCCTATGCAGAGGACGCCCAACTCTCACGTGTCTTGCGCTTTAGTACATTGAAGATCCCTATCATCAAGGCTCCCCCCGGCTCAGTTCATTGTGGATTGAGAATAGTAATATAGACACGCTCATCGTGCTCTGAGAGAAGCTCCAGGAGCATCCCAAGATCGTGCTCAAACTACGAAAATAGGTCCCGTGGGCGAAAACTGCTGCGTTCTGTAGGCAGAACAGGCTAGCGAGAAGCAACAATATCATAGTTGTAGTTACACGAAGGCAAGAAACAGGGATTTCTCTAAGTCCCGAGGAATGTCAGGAAGTGTGTAGGATTATGCTCGACATTCCCCTCCCGAATGCGTACGTTTATAGAGTTGGTTATGTTTCAATCTGGCTACATACCCTCCACCTTTAGATCGGAATAATTTCATAATTAATAAGTTTACGTTTTTTTTGGATCAATTAAAACGACTGGTTAGAGGACTCTTAGAACATCTTTTCAGCATCCTGTGTCCTACAGACATAAGAAGCAAAGGTTGGGTTTTCAGGAGTCTTAGAAGCCGAGTGGTATATCACGGATTGCACTCCAAGTTAGACATTTTCAGCCCCGGATGTTTAGTAAGTCCCTACTAGCAAAGCGCGGGCACCTCAGCCGGCCAAAATCTTGCCCATGTGCACAACATGTCACACACACCAAATCCAATAACAAAACCCATAAAACAACAAACAAAGCTAACTAAGACAAAGAAACAGGCTTAAAAATGTAGATTGCACACAGCAAAAACAATACCAAAGAAAACCGACAATGTTTCAAAGATGAAATAGACTAATTTTTTTAATAAATAGTAAAATGGTGAGTTTAGCAAGTTTTATAAACAACCACCAACTTTGTAAGACCCTTTTACAAATTGTTACCGTAAAGAAAAAAAAAAATTTACATTTTACCAAACAATTGACGATGATAAATGGCTCAAATCTATTACCTTAAAAAGTTGGTGGCCTTATTGCTTAACCGTTTAAAATAAATAAGTAAATAGAAAAATAAAAAACTAGTTAAAAAGACTACGAAAAAATATACCCTAATACTATTTCTAAACTACGTATTTACACAATCCTAAAACTACTATTGCTAATGTAACATAACTCAACAAGTTTCAAATTGAAAAACTTAAAAACGGATAAACCTTTATTATCTTTTAAAAGGGATTGATCAATACTTCCTCAAATATGTAAAAAAAATAATAAATAGCTTAATAAACATTTAAAACTGGAGAAGGCGTTTTTAATGACAAACAACTTAGATGGAAATAAGCTAAACATTATAAACGACTACCTCAAAACAAGCGGAGCTCCAGTAAGCACAACCTAATCCCCACATCATCTGTAGTATATGAATGACTAACAAATGAAACTTGAATGAACCTTCTTGCGAATTGGGCAGAAATAAGTGGCCAAATGGAAATTTTAATAGTAAAATGGTTAAGGTTTCCTTCACCTAGGTTACTCAAATAGAAGTTTTTAAATACGATGTGAATGGTGAATTTGGCTGAGTCCTGGTGGACCAAGAGAAAAGATTTAGATTGATCTAAAGCCAAGTAATATTTTTAAGAAAGTTAGCTTAATCATAGTGTTTTTTTGGAAGCCAAGGAAATAAAGCTTTTGATAAGTATGCTGGGGCATTATAAATTTCGCCAATTTTGTTTGCAAGAGTCAAGGTAAAATTAATATAATAACTGTATAATTAAGCTATGTTAGCCCAGTATTCTAGAGGTATTCGTGCAACAAGTTTTTGGCCCTGTATATTAAGAAAAGACCTTGAATATGCTAGAGAGAGTGCAAAGGTCGGAAAAACAAATGAATATATCTTCGGTTGGAGGGCAGGGCTATGAATAGGAAGAAGGCCCTTGAAAGGAGGGTTTAGGAAATGTGTTCTGTAGAAAAGTCGATTTCCAAGGGGAATAATCACAGAGTCTAAAACAAAATATTTTACATCTATTGATAATGAAACCAAATAAATTCTTTCTGCATAGAGAGCACGACTCGGGAAGACAGGGGATAGTTGAGAAAATTAAGAAGAAAAGCATGCCATCTTGAAAGTATAAGAAAGCATTCATTCATAAATAGGGTTGTTAATTTTTTGGAATGGTTTGTGCCCCAGGAGTTTTGTTCGAGTCTGACTTCGATGCAACAATCATAGATCCCATTGTTACCCTGCAGCACTCATCTGGAGATGGTTTGGGTATATTCATAACATCTTGTCTGACTAAGCCAAATTGGCGGATTTTTTAGTTTCAGTAGTATTAAGGGTTAAACTGCATGTTACTATAAAGTTACTAAAGCTGTAGTGTGGTTATCATGTATGCGTGTACTTTAGCTACAGTTTTTTTTCTTTTAGTTCCTAGACTTTGTGTAATCTAATGTAATGTATTGACAATCCTTAAAGGTGGCGCCTTGTGGATTTTGCATGAGAAATGTTCGTCAGACGTTTTTATATACTATGTAAGTTATTGAATGCCTTAGGAATGCTTTTTTACTGGATTTGCATGCACAGTTTTTTTGGTTCTTTTGGCTTTGACTGGAGAGTCTCGATAGAACCCATGTGGCTTCTTAAGTGGTCTTTTCATTTCTCCATAATCTAACGTTTTAACATCTGACTTGATAAGATTTCCTGCATGATTTATGGTATTAATCTGTCGATTAATATACGATTACCTTTCGATATATTTTTAAAACAAAACTATTGATAATATATATGCTGGATAATTTATTTTTGAACTATCGGCGGATCCTGTACTAAAAAAGTCTTTGCAGAAACTATATAAGTACTATGTTGTGGAAAATTAGATCGGCTTTGGCTGTGTATAAAGTATCTTTTGTATTTTGTATTATACTACCTGGTGAATTATTTCTGTATTTGTATTAGATCTCCTGTGTATATTTCTGTAATTACGAGTTCGAGGTTTCTGTCGATAATTATTTATGATTTTTATTTTCATCACTTTATCTGTTGGTTATTTTTTGTTTTTTTTCTCATATTTTAATGAAAATAAGGTAAATAATGTACGTTTACATCTGCCTTGAGCGTATTCTAACTGTTATAAACCTATATAGGTATAGTAATATTCCCTCAAGAATTAAACCTGTCTTAAAACCAAATTTTTATATTCTTTCATACACTCGCCATGTCTTGTCATTTAGCAGATCCTATTCACACATATTGACGAATGAAGTTGGAAATGATAATGGAAAAGTGCTAACGAAATATTTCTGTCGATATAAATTGAAGTAAAGTCTGTTTAATGAGGTCCGCAATTTCATATGATAGGTTTTAATAAAGTCAGGACGTGTAATATGGTCAGATTCGATTTATAATAATTATCCTTTATTTTTTTATCACAAATTTCTTACTTATTTTGGAACATTCGTATTTTCAGTTTAATAAGGTTGATTATATTTTATAGATAAGGAGAAATTTTATATTAAGGAGAAATTTTATAGAAAAGGAGAAATTTTATAGATAATTTGGAGGTTTAAAATTTTAAAAATTTCTTTTTTTTTCACTCTCATATTTCATTCCTCTAAATTATTTTTACAAAGCGTATCCTACTCTGTTAGATAGACTTTGGAATAAAATCGCAACTAGGAATCTTAACCTCGAACATGAAAACTTAATTTCATCCGGCTCTGGCTTTGACCTTAGTGCATATTAGTAATTTTTTAACAATATCTCCTCAGTTGTTTGAAAAATAATAGCTTACCAATTAATAAAAACACACACTTATTAGCGCTGGCCTTATTTGGGGTTTTTTATTAGTGTGGGCTTTTGTGATGGTGTTTACTATTAGGTGGCTTTTTTTTAGTTTTTTCAGGTGGGAATTTTTTCTTACATCGCCCACACCTGAATTATATACTTGGATATATATATAATTATATTTGTACTATTAAAGTATATATTCATTATATACATAATATATTATATTATATATTTATATATACTACTTATAATATTGGTACATTATCTACATAATATATACTATATATATATTATCATATATATAATATTATTAATATTATATATTATTATATTATATATATATATATATATATCATATATATCATATATAAAATTTTTTTTAAATTTAAAAACGTTATAATATTATATATATATTTACTATTAACTATATATAATATAAATATTCATATAATATATATATTATATATATATAAAATTATATATATATATATATTATATATTATATTATATATATATACTATATATATATTTATTATAAATTATTATATATACATTGTATAATATATATTTTATATATATACTTATATATTAATATATTATTAATATATATATATATATATATTATATATAATATATATATTATATATATCTATACGCATAATTATCTACTATATATAAATATAATCTATACTATAATATATATATTATACTTATTATTATTAATATATATATATATATATAATATATATAAATAGTATATATATATATATTATATATATACTATAACTATAATACCTATATATATATATATTATTATTAATAATAATATATATTTATAATATACGTATATATTAGTATACTATTAGATTTTATATATTATAAATATAATATATATATATATATATCCTATATATCTATATATAAGTATATACTATATATATATTATTATATATATATTTATATATATATTTTAATATATATTGTATCTGTTTTCTTTTGTGTCTGATCAACATAATGTTACTTTTTACCATATAATATTAGGTATTTTTAGTGCGAGAGAAATAAAAATTTATATATTCAATGTAGAGCGAAACAGTTTTTCCTATGTCCAAAATTTTTTTCAAAGAAATCGTACGAGCCCCCTAAGAGATAAATTTAACTGAATCGAATGCCTTATAATATGTAAATCGTTGCATCATTATTTTTAGTAAAGAATAATTAAAATTATAGCTAATCTTATGTGACATTGAAACTCTTGAAATAAACAATAAATGATGATCCTTTCGTGTAGAAAGAGTGCTGCATATAACAATGTCCCGAAAAGAGGTTGGTATTATTTTTAAACTTTAGTAAGATTCCTACATGTTATATTATATTTTATATATTATATATTACTATATATATTAAAACTATATATATTATATATAATATTATATATTATTAATTATAATTAATTATATATATATTATATATATAACTTGTTTCGTTTTTCTTTCCATTCCTTATCCATCATCTATTCTCCAGATTGGAGTTGAGGTGCTCAACACCACAGAAAGACAGAGAAGTTAATAGTACACTGGCGAAAGTCCGAAATAGAAAAGCCCCCCTATCATCCCTAATACTATAAGTGAGATTCATTCGCAGTCAAAACAAATCCTCCCCAGGGCTTCACAAGACCGCGACGGACCTTCACTGTGGCATATATATATATATATATATACTATATATATATTATATTAATATATATATAAATAATATATATATATATATACTACGTATATTCTATAATATTATACTATAATATATTATATGTATTTCATTAATATATAATTATTATATATATATATATATATATATATATATATATATATTACTATATATAATATATATATATATATATATATATATATATATATATATATATATAATATTATATTTCACCTTTATATTATTTAGGGAGGAATTCGTGCCGTGGTTTGGACAGACCCGGTCTTTCAATTTTTTGGGTGGATGCCTCGCTGGCCTCATTCATAATCGTTGTTGCTGGATTTGTTGAAGTAGGAGGAGTTGCAAAGCTCTTTGAAGTTGCCCAACAAGGACAAGACTCGAATTTTTTTAAGATTTGATGTATATATATATATATAATATATTATTATATTATATTATATAATATATATATATATTATATACTATTATATATATAATATATATAATTATATATAGTATATATATATATATATTATATATAATAATATATATATATATATATATATATTTATATATAATATCATATATATATATATAATATATATTTATATATAATAATATATATATTAGTACTATAATATTTATAAATATATATATTATAATTTATATATATATCAATATATAATTATATAATAATAATATTTATATATATATATATTATAATATATATATTATATATCTATATATATTATATATAATTATATATATATATTACTATATATATATATATATATATTAATATTATACTATAATATATATACATAATATTAACCCCCTAATATTTTATATATATTATATATATCATCTAATATATGTAGTGTTACCTTAAAAATTCTTATTATATATATTAATTATATATAATATAATACTATATATATATATTAATATCTATATAAATAATTATATATTATAATATCTATATACTAATATATATATATATAATATTATTATATATTATATATATATATATGTATATATAATATAAATATATATATATAACTTATTAGTATAGAGATATACTATATATTATATATATATATAATATTAATATAGATTAATATAGTATAATATATTAACTGGACCGAATATATTTTTATTCGTATTGGGAAATATCCAATTTTAATTATCTCCGTATCTCATTGAATTGTCCGAACAATAAAAAGAATATTTTTCATGTTGTCGAATCTTGCCATACTTAAATAGAGTTCCACTAGGATTTTATATCGTCTGTTAATCCTGTTTAGACAAGTTTTGTTTATTTTAGCTTTAAGTATAGTGAAAGTTATGGTGCAACTTCTGTTTGCCACATTCAAACTGTTAGAATAATTAAATATGGCAAAAATACTCTACATCTTTGTCTGGTTTTTGATGTTATATCCTATGAAAGCTAAATTACAATCTGTAGCCAGAATATTCCGAAAGGTGAGTTTTACATCAAACTCAGAACCATTAAAATATAATCATATTTGAAAGGCAAGTTCACACGAATGTTTGAAAGAAGGATTAAAAAAGGACAACCGACACGAAGGACCACGCTCATGTAAAGCCAAAAGCACTCTTGAAAGTTGCTCAGAAAAAATATGGAGTGCAACCGGATGTAAAAAATAAGATTGATACCAAACACCAGAGATAATTGTAATATAAGACTACCTTTTCCACTATAGAATGTTGTAAAGATATGTATTAACTTTAAAGACATGTATCAATTCTGCTTGAAGATATAAGTTTGATAATAATATTCATATTTCGGAAATCAAGAAAAATATTCATCTAGTATTCTCTTCGCGATCGACAAAAATTCATATTCGTTCCACCTTTATATATAATATATTATATAATACATACTTACTATTATAATATATTATACTATATACTATACTAGTATATATAATTAATATATATATATTATATATAATAATATATATATATATATAATTACCTAAATATATATACTATAATGATATATATATTACTTTAATTATATATATATTATATATATATATATATTATATAATATTATATAAATATATATTATATTATAATATATATATAGTAAATATTTATATATATATCTACTATATACTATATAATATATATATATTTATATATATTATATTTTAGTAATATAATTATATAATATATATATATATAATATATTTATATAATTATATATACTATATATAATATATATATATATATCTTATATATATATAATATATAGATTATATATATATATACTACTTCTCTTTCTAAGCTTTTAATTTAAAAAAAAAAAAAAAAAAAAAAAAAAAAAAAAAAACTTACACATTTCTTCTTGCTTTTAAATTAACATATTACCGATATCTTGTGCTCTTCCTTTCAAAAATTAAAAGCCACTAAAAAATTAATAAAACAAGTCTGAAAGCTGCCAAAATAAAAATGCATATCCAAAATTCTATATTGCTAAAAGAAAGTTTAAAAATAAAAAATAAAATACACAGTATCTAATGTCATAAAAACCAAACAATCGAATATATAATTTTTCTAAGGTAAAATAATCATAACATAAAACAAGATGGAGGCTAATATTTTTACATGTGTATATTATAGTATCAATTAAGGTGAATGGGAAAAATATTAAAGGCCCGCAGTTATATATATATTATATATATATATATATATAGTATAAATTATTACTATGATATAAATTTAATATAAATAACATATATATTAATATATATTAAATATTATAAATATTATATATTATAATAAAATATATATATTTGTATATATATAATATATATATAACACCAAAGATGTTTAAAATTTTTAAATTAAAATATTAAGTATTTCATAATTATTATATCCTATTAATTTAAAGTTCTAATTTAAAAAAAAATAATTAATTGCTATTATATAATTATTATACTTATCATATATAATACTATATATTTATTAATATATAATATTTATTTATAATTAGAATAATAATTATTATATATTTATTATTTCTATAAATATAACTTATATTAAATTATTATTTTAGTTATGTTATTCTTATATATTCATATATATTATATGCTAAAGACATAAAATACTATATATACTAAATATATATATACATATATATTATTTATATATATAATATTATTATATTATAATCATAATATAGTATGTTAATATAATATATATATATATAATATATTAATATTAATACTATTTATAGGATATTCCAAAGACTTGGGCATCTTAGGTTTGAGTTGTTAGTAAAATGAGATTCATATTATACTATTCGACCGGTTGCCGGATGGAAGTGGACGGGTCGCGAGTGGGGGAGTTCGTGTGTGTTTTTGAAAGAGCGGGGTTCGAAAGTGAGTCGGAGTTCGTATTTTGAAGAGGTGGAGTCGAGTCGGAGTACGGAGTTCGGTAATTTTCAGAGTGGAGTCGAGTCGCGCGAGTCGGATCGAGCGGGCTACTTTTCAAGATAGAGGTTGGCAGTAGGAAATTAAATTACTAAAGTTAATTGACCTTGAAATGATTCAATCGAACTTCATAAGTTTTTTGCTTCGACTTCCACATCAAAAATAAATTTGCAACTTTCGGAAGATTTTTAACCGTTACCTATGTTTTTCAATCTTGGATTATATTTAATATTCAACTTTCACCTTTGCATTCTATATTAAGATACTAGGAATAAAGATCTCATGACAGAAAATTCTCTCATTTTATGAAATGATATTAATATCTACGTTGTTAATGACTTAAATCTATGACTGGTTTAAGAGCTTTACTGAAGAACAATAACAAAAGCTAAATGCTGATTTGCAATGTGGCAATCAGATAAGGGTTGCACGAAGTTCAAGAAAAAGATAATTAAACAATTTGTATAGAAACAGAACTTCTCCAGTTATACTTCTCAAATTTCTCCAGAAAGTTAGAAAATGAGTAAGAACTTCCTACGAAATTTAAGAAGCTTAGTAAAAGCTCCGATTGGCTTAAGAAAAATGTCAAGGCCTTCCTAATCTCGATATACAATTCAATACTTTAACATAAATCGTTTGCTGCATAAACAAGTTTTGACGAAATTTATGTAACTTCGAAGAATATCAAGACATTTGTACAAGAAGCTGAAATTAGTGTTACTGCCTTACTCACGCAAGTTACGGTGGAACTGCCGCTTTTCGCCTCTTCCGCATTATAAATCTACCAAAAGGTGAAAAATTAGAGAACTGGAGAATGCTATTCATTTTTATAAACTATATTCCATATAATGAATATAATTATTCCCTGTACCTAAGTATCAGCAAAAAATAAATAATCTCATATATATAAATATATATTATATATTATATGTATATATAAATATATTATATAGATATATATATTATAGCATAATAACGTACTAATTTACTATATATAGACGACAGGTGGCCAGCATAAAGAGCCCGTTTAATTTATTTATATAGTATTTATTAGCATGATCTGATTTTTGAATTATGACGGTATGTCTGAGCGGTCACAAAGAAATGGTCGGACACGCAAATTGGTCATCTGTGCGACGTTTTCAGTAGTCAATTTGAAGCTTGTGATAGAAATAGAGTTCAGAATTCCTTTTATCAACAAAGATATTTATTGTTGAAACTTATTTTGAATGTAAAATCCGTTTACAACTGCTTGATAGGGGTTGATGAATGTAGATCATAGATAAAAATACAGAGGGTATGCATGATCCAGCGGATATGTGTTGCAGCAAACTGAATTAGTAATTTTCGAGCAATAGGTCCGGTCCTAACGCCAAACGTAACCGTGCAAAAGAAAGGTTTGTTTTTCCAAAATATTGCACGGTGTGCAAAGAGACCTATTGGTTTAGAGTCCACGGAAATCAACTTAGAAACGTCTATCCCGCGACAACTAAACATTTCAAACGAACCATAATGGCCATACAATGTTGAATCTCGTTACATATGCGACCAATACAAAGTTTGTTGTATCCAGGTTCAAGGTGAACATTTTCAGCACCTCCTGTAAACTATTGAAACACTAATAAATGTCTTCAGTACCTTTTTTTATATATATTCCAATATTTGTATTGGGTATATACATTAAACGAGTTAATTATCCTGCAGTGTTGTTATAAGACCTTGGCTTCTTTTATCCTGCCACTCTTGGTATATTATACTATATGTAATTTAATCCTAGACCCTCCCTAAATTATTTTAAGTTAAAAATTTTTGATGGCCTCTAAGTCTCTAATTGGTAACTTTTTAATAATAATTAGAAATAAATATAGTTAATCAGAGCAAGTTCTGGAAGTATATTGTTTGTTTATAGCCTTTTGTGGAAAACATATTGTTTAGTTGGTGAAGATTTATTTAGTGAAGTGGGCTTGTTGTTCCAATATTGTACTGATATATATATATATATATAAATATCATATAAATTTATTATATAATATAATCTATATATAATATACGTATATATATATATTATATATTATTATATAATTTAATAATAATATTATATATAGTAATATATGATATATAATATATATTCTTTTCTTTTCTTTTTCTCCTCCGAAGGATCTTTCATCCCTGTCACCGCGCAAGCATTCTTCCCTCACCTCCTCTCCACATTTCCCCCTTCTCATTCAGCGTCTCCATTTTGTAGCTAACAATCCTTCAGAGAGTCTCCACGTTTCGTCATCTTTTTTCTCTTCCCTTTGATCTTGCCGGTGTCATTTCTCTTACTTGTTGGCCAATTCTCTCTGCTCCCTCTTCAAGTCTAATCTCAATCTCCAATCATACTTCAATCGTCAATTTCTTCACACTAGTATTTTCTCAATAACTTCAATTTCTTATTCTTGTTTTCTCTTCATCTTTCCAATCAATAGTGTTCTAATTATCCATGCTCCTCGCTTGACTTCTCTCTCCTCTTCTCAAATGTAGTACCTTAGTTCCGCTCTTAACAG
>JABUQX010032846.1:0-2500 GCA_015478945.1 Trachelipus rathkii
CGAGGAGGATGGCGCGAAATCAAAGGCAATCAGATCACCCAACCTCTATGAACTCTGCCTTAATAGAGACCTCATAATATATCCTTCCAAGAAGACTAGGCGAAAAAAAGAAACCACAAAGAATATTATGTATTGTTGAACGATCCGGAAATGATGTCAGAAAGAATATTAAATAGGGTGAATAACATACCTCAAATTTGGGCAAAGAAAACATAGGTAATTTTCAATACCTCAATAAACACAATTACCTTCAACTATCTATTAGGGTTAGGTTAGGTTAGGTTTAGGTTAGGATCTCTGGAAATAATCTTCCCACAACTATCAATATTTTCTTCGAAAACGCATAACTCAAACCTTCCTCTGTTCTTAATATTTTATGCACGTTTCCTTTTCTCGTGTCTAGAAATGTTTATGATTAAAACTTTGTGCCAAGATTATCGAAAGCTTTAAATACTTCAGCGTCACTGATGCAAAAGATTTACCAAATGTCAAGGGGCAGAAGATCAAAAACTTAGAAACTATGGAAAAGATTATCGAGCATAGTGATCTTTAGGGAAATCATACTGGTGGTTAGAAAAAAGATTAGAAAATTTAAATTGTTTTCATATCTTTCTGTTTAGAATAGATTTGAAAATTTTGGAAAAATATTCTGAAGGAAAAGCGAAAGGTTGGGTTAGAAAGTTGAGATGGTTCATCTAGGTTGTGAGGGTTCCCCCAGGTTAAGAGGGTTCCTCCAGGTTGTGAGAGTTCCCCCTTTTTCGAGAAAAGTTGATAAGTATAAAGTACAGAGACGAATTAGTCTAGCATGATAGGAAGTAAGTTCTCATAAGCATTGTCTTAAAAACCATAAAAATGGAATATCTACAAAAGTGACCATATCGCAACTCTGTGTTAGTTGCGGAGAAAAATAACTATCTTTATGTTAAGGTTTTAATCTTGTTTTTATATTGGTTGCTGAAATGTGAGAAAGTGATTTTGGGGCATAATTTTTATTATTTTTATCCTATTTGAACCAAACTAAGTGCAAAATCCGGCATTCAGCGAACTCTAAAATATTGATGCAAACGGTTTCGCATTTTTTACAGTTTTTGTTCTATTGGGTAGAAGTTAAAGCCGGCTGACGAAATACTTGAAAATTAAGTGTTGGGAAGTAAGTCTTTTAGCTACAAATCTGTATATGAATTATTGATTTTAGCTCAAAAGCCGAGAAAATCTAGATTTGCTTCTGGTAGGAAAAATTGTGTTGCTCATAATGTAAAATATCTAGATAACGGTTTTTTCATTTCATCTATCAATTGAAATTTTTAAGGGAATGTATAGTTGGGGGGAGATATCTCTTTATATTTAGATAATTTTTTGGTTTTGCCCAACCGTTGGCCGCTGCTCATTAAAGAATCTTTTTCTTCGAGAATTTAATGGGTGAGCTTGAATATATTTATAATATATTAATATATTAATATATATATATATATATATATAATAGTATATATAATAATATATATATATATATATTATATATATATATATAATATATATATATATATATATATACTGTTGTATATATATATATATATGGGTACTAAGAAATTTTCATATCAATCATCAAATATTTTAAACTATATATATACATTAACCTATATATTCTATATAGTATGTGAGCAACTAGAGAGCGTCGATTCAATCACTGGAGACCCTCTATTAATTTATATGGAGATGTTCGCTGGGTTGAATAGTCTTTTTCAGCTCCGATGTCTAATAGGTTCACAGTTCCGCGTCAAACTAATATAATTTATCTCATGAAATTTATGTAATTTTAACTTTATGAATTCTTTACAGGCCATATTAAGCATATTTAATATCACACAGTCACGTACTTATTATACACTTAAAAAACTTTTCCAATCCTTCCTTTATATTTAAAAATTAGCAAAAGTACAATGTAGCAATGAAAATATCTTGGAGAAGGAATGGGGTGTGCAACATTCAATCACTGCAACAATTTCCATTTTAATATTTCATATTCCGATGTTGCAAATATTTTTTCCTCCTTACTTAAAACTCTTTCTCTCGTCGGTAACAGGCAATAATCTTCGTTGCCTCTTTTTTACTCTCTAGAACTTTGCCAAAAGCTTTTTCTCTAACTTTCCATTTTTCAATCTCTCCTCTTATCTTTTCTGCTTATACCACAGAACTCTGCTAAAACAGAACTCTTTCGTCAACTAGCTGTTTCAAATTTCACTATACACGATTATCCGAATGCTATCTCTCCTACTCCTACCCTCCTCACTAATTTATGTTCTATTAAAATTCTTCTTGCTATTATATTTCGTTCTTCTGATCTGAATCATTGAAATACGAGAGATTCTGAACAGATTATCAATCTGAGGTCTCAAGCGTATCGTAATTCTGCATGCCTGTCTAAGGAAACTAATATTGTCTCACGCATTCAACTTCTACCTATTCCTTTGTTCATACTCAGTCCAATGCAGGAGACAGCAGT